>JAJOOO010009626.1:0-66056 GCA_029582685.1 Solanum piurae | reverse complement strand
GCTTGTGTTTATGTAAAACAAAGAGCAGGAATTTAATAAGTAATCAATAATCAAACTCAACTTAGGTTGTTATCAAGATAAGAGAAATAACTAGGGTACACGTGTTCCCCACAATCTCATAACGCAGCAATCCTAGTAACAACAATCCTTTTTTAGTGCTAATACTGGAATGCGTCATCTCCAAGATATCAAATAAAGTTTACATTAGGGGGAATAAAATACGTGTTGTACTCTTTTTTCCTTAACCAAGGTTTTGTCCCACTGGTTTTCCTGGTAAGGTTTCTAATAAGGCAGCACTTAAGGCGTATTACAAGATGTGTGTACTCTTTTTTCTTCACTAGGCTTTTTTCCACTGGGTTTTTCCTAGTAAGGTTTTAACGAGGCACATTATCTATAAACATCCAAGGGGGAGTGTTACAAATCCATTTAATTGTGGATGTTTCTCTTAATCTATCCTAACGTAATGTATCCATTTATTGTATTAATTAAATATGATAGTAACGTAATGTCAAATGTTGTAAAAGGATGGTTTGAATATCTTATAAAAGGGTTGTCTTCACCCTTGTAAAATACATAATTGAAGAGATAAAAGAAGATTATATTTTATACCTTCCATCACTATTTTGTGTCCCTTTATTGTTTAAGTATTCTTGTATTTTCCTCTTGTTTTACAAAAAAATAAAAATAATCAAAGAATTCAAAAAATAATTTATGTGTGAAAAATATTAAATAATGTTAGCCTTTTTATTAATGGTAGGGGTATATGTGAGTCACTTTTGTAATGAGAGGTATATCAGCTCTAAATGACAAAGTTGAGGGGTAAATAAGTCCCTTTGGGAGGACCTAAGAAACGACGCAACTTTAGAAAGTAGAACAGGGTTGCGAAAGTTCTAACTAAAGGAGAAAGGAAGCAACTTTTGGAATATAAGATATAATGGTCAGAAACACACATGAAGTATCATATTTTTGTGAATTTGATACCTGAATCATTAGGTGTTTGTGTTTCCTACCAAAACTATCTTCAATAATTTATCAAGATACCTAGACTATATATCTTGATGAATTATTCTCTGGTTCTAAAGGAAACCCATTTCTTTTAATATTTTATTCTATTCAGAATACAACAAGAACAAGGCTAAAATCAAATATTATCAACAAAACATTATGCTGCATTTTAATTTTGCACTGCTTGTGATGATTGAGTTGTTTCCATAACTTTATCCATAATGCTACGTGATGGATCCTAAAAGAACATACAAGTGTATGTGATCGTACACGTAATAAAGTGATTGTATGAAATTAGATGTCGAACCGACTGGGACTTATGATTAACTATTTACTAAATTAAACAAGTTCTAATTATTTATTTGAGCTTTCTAATATCAAGATGCGGGTGGTTTATTATTATATTAAAACAAGAAAGTAATAGAAAGTTATAAATATATAGAGATTCTTCACAGAGAGATACATCTAGGGATATGGCTTTAAGTGAGGTTCTAGGCTTATAACTTTGTTTTGCGATCATGTTACGTATTTGATTTCATTGGCTTAGTTCCACAATAACCCTAGCAAAGGGAACTCTAGTCTATTTTTTCTACATTCATCGAGAAAAATTTGTATGCCCGATCGACTAACAACTAGGTTTCTCCCCAATAAACAAAAGGACCAGAACATTTCCCCAATGAAAATGATCATCAAGGAACAATACAAGTCAATGATTTATCATTTACCATGCTTGTTATTATTGTCAAAAAACAATTAATGTTCCATCAGTGATCAATTTGTTTTGTAGTTGTCCTCAATAGCATATCAAAATTACAATATGTAAAACGTTAAATAGATAGATTGTGATGACCCAGAAGATCATTTTTTGGAATTTTAGAAATTACCATTTTACCCCTCCTGATAGTTACCCCTAGCCATGTTGGATCAATATAGGAGACTAGTTTTATAATTTGATTGAAATGGTATGATTTTTGTAAATTTTAAAGTTTTGGGGACTCTTGAGTTGATATAAGTTATTTTAGTAATCATCTGGAGCTACGAGTCTTGGAATTGAATTTTGTCAGTTACATCATATCTTGAATGCGGAATTTGGTCTAGGAAAGGTAGTTTATTGCAACTTTAATTATTGTCAAGTTATTTTATTGTGAACTTAACGCGAGTTAGGTCAAGGAGACCTCAAATATATGTTTTGATTTTTCCATTAAGTTCTAAATATCAAATTTAGTAGGGTACTATATATTATATGTGTGAACGATATTCTGAATAAATTCGAGGGTCCATTCGAAGGATTTTTAGTCTTAATATTTTTTTGTTATTGTCCTATTATCTTATGTTCATCGTAGTCGCGTGATCTTATTCAGTAATCCCGTTAGTATGTTAAGTTGTGTATCGCGATTGTGGGATGTCTACGGGATCGCGTAGGGCAAAAATCTTGAGCATTGCGATTGTGTGGCCCTTGTCGCGATTGTGAAAGTCAATTAATTAGTTAACCATATTTTCTCCCTGCGATCACGTGGAGGGGGCTGTGATTGCATAAAGTATGTTACCTAGCAGATTTTTAATTCATAACATCAAGATTTCTTTCACATTTCACCACTTTCAAAACTTTGAGAACTCTTGGAAAGCGCTTTTAAAGAGGGTTTCAAGGTTAATTGATTGGGTAAGTGAATTTAACCCCAACCTTTCATGACCCATTTATTGTTTCATGATTTAGGCGTTAAATCCTTGTTTCTAAATTCAAACTTTGAGGGTTTTTCATGAAAATGGCATTTTAAAGAAATTGGGGTTTCAAGTATGTTTTAAACTGGTTCTTAGGTTCTATTTCAGTTGTGAGTTCTTAAATCGTTGGGTGTTATGATTTTGCATAAAATATCTAGAAATTACCCTTGACACACATGAATGACTCTAAGGGTCGATTTGGATCCGGTTTCCAAAAATTAGCATTAAGGGTATCAATGTTATGTTTTCTTATAAAGATTCTGCATTTGATTAGATTTTGTGGACTCATAGACTCATCATAGAGGGAAGGCTCAAATGTCGAGTTGATCTTTTTCTCTTTTAAGGAAAGTTGACCTCTTTGACATTTTGTTAACTGTACTGAACCTTGTATGCCTTGTTGGATGATTGAAAGTAATGGAAATTGTGAAGGTCCTCGTATAATACACTTGTTATCAAATGTTGTGAATATTTGTAAGGAACATGTAGGGATTATGATATTGTTGATACGCTAATTGTCACGCCCCGAGACTATACCCAAGACGTAAAATGGGACCTAGAGTCACAAGTTACCCCAAGCTAACCCTAAAGCTGGCATATCACAAGCATACTGGAATAATCATAACATAAGGTAAATAGAAATGATGCGGAAATTTTAAAACTTTTTCCGTACAATCGAAGTCTTTATAAAAGCAAGCAGAAGTCTATTACACTTTATCTCAAACCATCTAAAATCACATGAATAAATCTTTGGGACGCATCCCATACAATAGTCTAAAACATAAAATAAAAGACATAAGGGAAACGTGATCACATCCTTGATGCTATGAGGACTCACCAAGTCTTCAACTCCTTGCTTTACTAGGAACCTAGACACGAGAATGGAACTCAATATCGCATGGACCCTACATTTGATAAGAATGTAGGCAAGAGTATGCGTTAGTATAAAATGTACTAAATATGATAGCTAGCTTAACATCAGAAGAGCATAACATAAGTGTTAGCCAACATAAGCCATAAGCCATAAGAATAAAAGATAACAACATGGACATAGGCATAATCCCCAACATAGATATAGTATAAGAATAGTAAATATAAAGCATAATACATACACATAGTCAATACCTAGACCTTCATATCATAATAGAACCACTTCATAAGTAACCTCCAAGTATACTCGTGCAATGCATAGATAAGACCCCATAATCTCATGCATGCTAAGTACCCCCTTTGTCCATCATAATCATATTGATCATCTCTTTGATCTCATATTTAGCTCACCATAAAGCACAAGGGGAATAATCTCTAGTCACAGATATCATTGAAGGAAACTATAGCAACAATCCAAACTAAGCATACATCACATAAGAGAAATACTTCATAGGTAGCTTCAAGTCATACTCGTGCTATGTATGGATAAGACCCCATAATCCTACCCATACTAAGTATCACATTAGGCCGTTATACAAACTCATTATTTGGGGACTAGTCCCTCTCATAGAGCCTTAAAATACTTAAGTGATACTTATTTAAGCATGTATTAGTTCATCATTCATGGACAAGGGGAAATCACCTCTTCGTCATACATATCATTCTTCATAACATAATTCATATTAAGGAATCCTAGGTATTCGCCTCCATGTTCATTTTAAGGAATCGTAGGTATTTGCCTCCATGTTCATTTTAAGGTGTCATAGGTATTTGCCTCCCTATTCATTTTAAGGATTAATGTAGGTATTCACCTTCACATCACTTTATAAGGATCATAGGTATTCGCCTCCATGTTCATTTTAATAAGATATAGGTGGTCGCCTCCATATCATTTTATAAGCTAATGGGTATTCACCTCTTGCCTTGTTTTAGAAGTCATATATTAAGGGTAGTCACCACACATTTGTCATATCACGACATGGGAAATCACCTCATGTTTATCCATATAGGAATAAGGGAATTTACCTCAAATTCCTCTCTTACAAAGGTCTTTGGGGAATCACCACAAGCCTCATTACATTTCATAGTCCTTGGACTTAGATTTATTTTAGGTGAGCAAGTCTTTCAACCTAGAATCATTCTACATGAGATAACCTTTCATATCATATCATATTTATACTTAATTGTGTATATGAGAATATCCTTTCAACAACACAACAACACAACAACACAACAACACAACAACATATCATGATCATAGACACTTCACTCTCAAAGTGTTTTTAAGCATATTCATAGATTCATAAAACATGCATAATGTCATATCTTGCCCTCTTAAGGGTCAAAGCTCATATCAATTGAATACATCTAGAATTACTACATTAGACATGGATTTCATCATAACTCAAGTGATTCTATCACTTCAACAATCTAACATTTATAAGGTAGATTAGGTGGGTAGAGTCCTTCAACAACAATTCTATGTAGTAGTCTACGATTATCATGCAAGCTTCACTCTTAAAGCCTTATCTTACATAATTCATCATATTAGCCTTACTCTGAATCCCTAGGAATCAACATCTATAACTACAAACCTTACTCTCAATAGCTTTACTTCTTACAATTATCATACATATCTAGATCACAAGACATTCTAGTCACAAGCTTCATTATTAAGAAATTCTAACCATATCTCATCATAAAGATTCAATCTCAAACATTATTAGTCATGATCCATCATATATACTTTAATCTAATTCAATTCATGTCTATATACTCTGATTATTCAACAATTACTATACACATCATCAATTCTAGAAGATCATCTTTAAGTCTTCAATTTCCCCTCTTAAGGCATAAACCCACATTACTTTAATTTCATCAATTAGACAACGGTTAGGCATAGAAAACATGTAATATCAAGATAATAACATGATTCACCACTAATTCAATCATAAAAAACTAATATCCACTCAATTGGATCCATAATCAACATAACCCACAATATTGGAAGGAATCCTAACTTGAATTAGGGATTTCATCTCACAATTGTGGGATTTCTAGGGGACTCCATGGATGGAAGAATCCATGGATGAATAAGCGTACTTACCTTGATTATAAATCCTTACAAAGCTTGCAACAATGGACTCTTGACTTGACCTAGCTTGCTTTTCTTCTTCTTCTTCTTCTTCACTTTCTAGAGAGAATATTTAAGAGGGAATTGGGTTCTTTTTGGTGAGTTGAAATAATGACTAGGATCGATGAATTTAGGGCTCTAAGTCTTTATATAGGTGGTCTAAGTAAGGTTAACACAGCACCACTTAACCCTAATTAATGTTGGAAACTTCCATTAAGCCAACACGTAACCGACCTAAGCTCACATTTTGCCTCACTCACGAGACCACTCCCACGGGGCGTGCTGGTCTTTCGTGGGTGGTGGTCTGTGGACTGTTTTGGGACCGTGACCCATGACCCACGGGGCGTGGGTCCCCTTTTGTGGGTGCACAGTTTTGGGCAGAGTCTAGGGTACTTTGCTAGGGTCCTCCTCAAGGACCCTTGGTTGGTCCTTGGGGAATCGTACCTTGATGTTCTAATCCGAAATCCTTCATTTTAAGTACCGGGAGTTATATCTACGACTCTTACCCTCACGTCAAGCTCTAGTTTGGCCTACTAGTTTCCGGTGTCTTACAATATCTCCCCCTTGGGAACATTCATCCTCGAATGACATTTTAGGCACTTCTTAAGGTCATGACTCTAGACTAGCAACCCATCATGCATGCAACATATCTAAATGCACACAACCAAGGAAGAAAACTTCAACTGCAAGCTAAACATACTCAATGCAACACAAGGATGTCGGAACTACATCTAACAACCCAAAATGCAAAAAATTCAACAACTACTCATGTTCAAGGAGGAACTACCATCTCTGAACCAAAACATACTCAACACACTCTCATGTCGCTCATATGAAATTTACTCTCAAAAGGAATTCATTTAAGGAGGAATCTCTTAACTCAGAACTAATGCATGCTCATCAACTCACCTCATGAAGTCTATAGGCAACTCATACTAAATTCACTACAATATGAGGAAATAAATCATGTAAACTCGTTTTCTTTTAAATCACAAGTTTTCATGAACATGCATCATATAAAGAAATCATGGCAACACATAAACACACAAGACCTTGCTATATAAGCACACCATCTCCACCTTGGGAGAAAGCCTGAACGGATTTTCTAAAAACCATCTCTTTTATTTCTACTAAGGTCGGATCCATGCTTAAAATCAATCTTAAAAATATAACTACCTCCTTGAAGTTGGTCAACACTCACACTTTCTCCCTCACCTTAATAAGGTGGCACACGCAACCAAACCATCACAAAATGACATTAAAACCTACAAAGCATGAACAATCAATTAAGAAGCTATCAATATACCGGGATCCACATCGGGAGCACAATCTTCTTCACCTCTAGCTTGAAGTGCATAAAACCAGTTTTGCTTGGCGGCACTCGCACCTAAGACAATT
This sequence comes from Solanum piurae, assembly GCA_029582685.1. Classification (NCBI taxonomy): domain Eukaryota; kingdom Viridiplantae; phylum Streptophyta; class Magnoliopsida; order Solanales; family Solanaceae; genus Solanum; species Solanum piurae. Next base: position 58,870 of record JAJOOO010009626.1, on the reverse strand, counting down.
GGACCGGATGAAGGGTAGGGTTGAGATCTACGACGACTATCTCTCTCATTTCTAGCAACTATATGACAATGCATTATCTTGTGGCCTAGCTTTCCAAAACCAAAACAAACATTGGAACCCGCTAAGCATTCACCCTCATGCCTTCTATCACACTTACTACATCCTGATAATAAAACCTCACTACCATCTCTTTGAGGCTTAGGGTTAGGCACCCTCTCTTGGTTGAACTTTGGAGTACTTGAGGGCCCTTAACCGGGGAACTTTGGTCTAAACCTAGGGTAACCTTGCCCATCAGACCTTGTGTTGGAGAAGTTTCCATTTCCCGTTCTATCCCTCTTTGCTTCCTTATATTTCTCCTTAAGCTTTAATTCCTCAATTTGTTGGGCATGCACCATAAGACGTGAGAGATCCATATCGGAGATAACTATTGTCGTACGTCATTCTTTTTCTACCAGGTCGGACACTACCATCATGAACTTATTCATCTTAGCCCTCGAATCTTCCACTATAGTTGAAGCATACTTGGATAGTTGGGTAAACTTCAAGGCAAACTCCTTAACATTCATGCTACCTTGCCTAAGGTTAATGAACTCTTGCATCTTAACTTCTCTCAACTCCAGGGGAAAGAACTAATCAAGAAATACCAACTTAAACTCTTCCTACTCTATGGGACCCACTCCTACTGGCCTACTATCTTTCCATTGATCATACCACACTTGATCAACATCTTTCAGTTAGTAAGCGGCAAGATCCGCTTTTTCTACCGAAGTCACCCCATGATAACAAGTACCTTATATACCTTATTGATAAGCTCTTTAGGATCCTCCTCCACTTTGGAGCCATAAAATTCCAGAGGGTTCATCTTGAGAAAATCCCTCACTCTTAAAGAAGTCGTACCCCCTATTGGGTTCACCGGATCTACCACCTCCCTATTCACTTGAGTTGTTACGGCTTAAGCCAAAACATTAAAAGCCACCCTAAACTTTGCATGAGTAAAATTCTCAACTAAAGGATCAATTGGAGCTTAAGGAGGAACTTGGGGAGGAACCTCTTGATCCACCACGTCTTCCTCTTTCCTTCTAGCATTTGCCATTGTGGTCGTCATATACTGAAAACCATAGGGCACGGATTAGGAGAAAGACCTAATAGAGCTAAACTCTATGGCACGACTTAGAGAATGAAGAAGTGAAGTTTCCTAATCATCTAATATCTTCCCATTCTTAAATGTGGTGCGCTTCACACTTATGAAAAAGACTCTACTAGACGTTGTTTTGAGACAATCCTACAATCATTCTAAACCTTGTGCTCTGATACCAAGTTTGTCACGACCCAAGGGTACAACCTAGATGTAAAATGGTGTACAGACCTCGAAAGGCCTAACACAAGACACTTAGCATATCATAACATAAAGTAAATAGAAATGAATAGAAATTTTAAAACTTTTTCCATACAATCGAAGTCTTTATAAAAGCAAGCGGAAGTCTATAAAACTTTAGCTCAAACATCTAAAACCACTTCAATAACTCTTTGGAACGTAGCCCATATAATATTCTAAAACATTAAAAAAAATGAAATAAGGAAAAGGTGACCACATCCTCGATGTTATGAGGACTCACCAAGTCTTCAACACCTTGATCTACTAGGAACCTAGCCACGAGAATCGAACTCAATGTCACCCGGACCCTACATTTTATAATAATGTAGGCAAGAGTATGCGTTAGTACAAAATACACTAAATATGATAGCTAGCATAACATCATAAGAGCATAACATAAGTGTTAGCCAACATAAGACATAAGCCATAAGCATAAAACATAACAACATTGAGATAGGCATAATCTCCAACATAGACATAGTGTAAGCATTGTAAATATAAGGCATAATTCATACACATAGTCAATACCTAGACCTTCATATCATAAGAGAACCACTTCATAAGTCACCTCCAAGTATACTTGTGCAATGCATGAATAAGACCCCATAATCCCATCCCTGCTAAGTACCCCCTTTGGCCATCATAATCATATTGATCATCTCTTTGATCTCATATTTAGCTCATCATAAAGGACAAGGGGAATCACCTCTAATCACACATATCATGGAAGGCAACTATAGCAACAATCCAAATTAAGCATACATCACATAAGAGAAATACTTCAAAGGTACCTTCAAGTCCTACTCGTTCTATGTATGACAAGACCCCATAATCATACTCATACTAAGTATCACTTTAGACAGTCATACAAACTTATTAGTTGGGGACTAGTCCCTCTCATAGAGCCTTAGAACACTTACGTGATACTTCTTTAAGCATGCCTTAGTTCATCATTCATGGACAACGGGGAATCACATCTTCGTCATACATATCATTCTTCATAACATAATTCATATTAAGGAGTCATAGGTATTCACTTCCATGTTCATTTTAAGGAATCATAGGTATTCGCCTCCATGTTCATTTTAAGGTGTCATAGGTATTCGCCTCCATGATCATTTTAAGGTGTAATGTAGGTATTCACATTCACATCACTTTATAAGGATCATAGGTATTCACCTCTATGTTCATTTTGAATAAGATATATGTATTCGCCTCCATATTATTTTATAGGCTAATGGGTATTCACCTCTTGTCTTTGTTTTAGAAATCATATATTGAGGGTAGTCACCACACACTTCTCATATCACGACATGGGAAATCACCTCACACTCCTCTCTTAAAAAGGTCTTTGGGGAATCACCACAAGCCTCATCACATTTCATAGTCCTTGGACTTAGATTAATTTTAGGTGAGCAAGTCTTTCAACCTAGAATCAGTCTATGTGAGAGAACCTTTCATATCATGTCATATTCATGCATAATTGAGTATATGAGAATATCCTATCAACAACACAACAACATATCATTATCATAGACACTTCACTCTCAAAGTGTTTTTAAGCGTATTCATAAATTCATAAAACATGCATAATATCATATCTTGCCCTCTTAAAGGTCAAAACTCGTATCAATTCAACACATCTAGAATTACTTGTATATGCTACACAATGAAAAAAAATAAACTTCTTGACGCGAGCAGCGACAATATGTCAGACCTACACTTCTTAGTTTTCATCAGAAACATTTAAATTGTTATGGTACTATGAAGATTATTTAATGAAATAAAATCTGAAGTAGCTATATATTTTTCTATTCTTAAGAAATTCTAAACCTAATGCAAACTTACCATTGTGACTAAACGTTCATCCCAAATAGTTTATTAGCATCCTTTGCTTCTTGGTGAGTCTCTTCTACTCGTATTTCTCATCATCTTTGTTAGTGTCACATGCTGAAATTGTGGCAGCTGAAGAGTCGACGTTGTTGAAAGTGTCTTTGAAAACAGCTTTGGCAGCTACTTCTTTTTCTACTAGGCAGTGGCGGGGATAGAATTTTTAATAAGGGGGTTCAATATCTGAAGAACCAAACACACGAACTAATCGAAGGGGGTTCGACATCTATTATATAAGCATAAAAAATAATTTTAATCATGTATAAATAGTAAAATTTTCCGCCAAAGGGGGTTCGGATGAACCCCCTAACAGAAGGCTGGCTCCGCCCCTGCTACTAGGCTTTTGCACCTTGCTTCAAGAAATTCATGGAAGGGGAGGCACGAGAAACATATATAAACATAGCTCTATGAATCATTTTCCAAATGTAGTTCAATAAAAATATCAGAAAAATAAGTTAGCTCATGTGTAACACCAGCAACAAGCCGATAACAATTTTTTTTTTCTGCAGCATGATTACTCAAATCCGTCTTCTCCAACGGTCCTATCAGATTTACATGCTTATGTTTTTAAATATTCCATGGAGATATTGAGTTTTCGCTGATGTTTAAACTCAGTTGTGAATATCTAAAGAATAAATAAAAATTAAACATAAAAGATTGTTCACACTACACATACCTCATGATGTTTTGACGTGTCAGCATGCAACTTGAAAAATATGTACAATACTTCCTTGTGCGCTTAATAGGCCAGCCAAATAATTGGCATAAACATACTTTTAGATGCTTCAAATATCATTTAGACAAATAAAAAATATAGGAACTCTTTCAGTGTATAAATTGTGAAGGCTCTCTTAATCAAATTGTCAATAGAAAGAAACTTAATTAAGTCTTTACTATTTTATGATTCCTAGTTTTTGTATCTTGTAGTTTTTCTTATGTTAATTTATAGGTTTGGGTAATTTCTAGTTTCCCTGCTATATTTTAAAATTTATTTTACTTACTCATAAGAGATTACTTAGAGCTTTTTATAACTATCACAAGATAAAAATATGAAAGGATATTATATAGAGCTTCAGTACTACTATATTTTAAGGTATTAAATTTCATTTCCTAAAAAGGTTGCAAATGATATTGTGAATTTACAGATTGATTGCAATACTTTAAATTTAGTAGATATATAGAAATGTTTTACTAGAAAATTAGCTTCATTGGGATTATTTTATACAAGTCTGATGAGTTTAGAAGTAATTTTGAGGCTCTTCATTTTCTTTTGTTTCTCTTTTCTTTTATCATCACTACATTTTCAGTTAAAATTAACTCATTGTTTCAACCTCTTTCAAGCACAATTTGAAGTGTCTATTGTACTTGTAGGAGAGCTTTGAACACCTTACACCCAATTTGAATGGTTGTTACCTATTGTTTCATATTATATAGTATTGTGTTGTATTGTATCATATTATATTATTTTAATGAATACAATGTTTAGATAAATTGTATTATTTTTTTTTGTTACAAAGTGTCTCACGTCTACAATTTGTGATAACAAGGTATCGGATTGAACTACCATAAAAATGTAAGATTAATGATAAATTTTGAGAATCTTTTAATTCCAACATAATTTTAAAAGTGAGTTTATGAGAAAGTAAATATGAGTTTTGAGAGAGAATTTTAAAATATGAATTGAGTAAGAGTACAAGGGAACTAAATATTCTCAAATGCATCATTTATTACATTGAGACAAGAGAAACTTTAATTATTAAATGAGTTATGATTTCAAAGCAGTTACAACTTTTAATTGGATATTTTTAATAATTACCTCAAATTGAGAAAGAGAATGTTTTTAAACATTGAGCATGAGTATCTAAGAAAAAACGACACGTGTCAGCACTACAATTTTTCTTGAATTTTATTAACTTTAGTTAATTTAAATAATAAATTCAATTTAAATAACTTAATTATCTTTAGTTAATGTAAATAATAAATTCAATTTTAAAAAATAAAATAGCAATTTAAAACAGGTTTTTACTTAAAAAAAACACAGTTATATAAAATAGTTTTAAATTCAAAGATAAAAATTGGAAATTGGACTTCAAACAATTTTTATACCTAGATAAAGTTTACTAAAAATAATTGGATTGAAACATTTTGGTGAAGAAAAAACGACACGTGTTAGTACAATTTTTCTTGAATTTTATTATCTTTAGTTATTTAAATAATAAATTCAATTCAAATAACTTATTTATCTTTAGTTAATTTAAATAATAAATTCAATTTTAAAAAAGAAAATCGTAATATAAAACAGTTTTTTTCTTAAAAAAACACCGTTATATAAAATAGTTTTAAATTAAAAGATAAAAGTTAGAATTTGGACGTCAACCAATTTTTATACCATGATAAAGTTTACTAAAAAATAATTAGATTGAAACATTTTTTCTATAGTTTTATATTGCAACTATAAAAATATATAAAAAAAAAATTAAACATAAAGTTTATTAAAATTATCGTACAGATAAAGATAAATTTTATTAAATACAATTAATTTTTTGAATTTTGAATTTGAATGGGAAGTTACCATTGATCTTTTAAAATTTGAATCGAAAACTAACTCTATACTAGATAAAGCCAAATTTCAATCAATTTTTTTCTACATAAGCTAATTTTCCATCAAAAATTTATTATATTCTTTAAATATAAAAATACATTTAAAAAATTGAAAGATAAATTTTATCAAAATTATTTTACAGATAAAGATAAATTTTACTAAATTTAATTAATTTTTTGAATTTTCAATTTGAATGGGAAGTTACCATTGATCTTTTAAAATTTGAAATTGAAAACTAACTCCATACTAGATAAAGCCAAATTTCAATATATTTTTTCCTGTATATACTAACTTTCCATCAAATTTTTTATTTTATTCTCTAAATTCTTTTGCACCTATTATTTAATTCTTCAAGTTCGTTTGTTGGTTTTACATTATTCATTGAGTCAACGCATACATAAATATATATGTCCTCAATTTGCTTACCCGTCAAAGAGTGACTTTAAGATGATTTGATTTTATTATAATCTATCAACAATTTGTGCTAGTGCTAGGTTGCTTAGGAAAATAAATAATTTTTATAATGAAATTAAAAGTTTGCTTACTAGTAAATTTATTTCTGAACAATCAATAAACTTTGGGGATAGACATCCTGGAATCAACAATTGAAGAAGTGTAAGGTAATTGCTTAGGTAGGTTGTATGTATGCTAGATAGCCATTATACTTATTGCATATATAAAATGAATTTTAGGATCCCATTTGTTCTAATGCATATCTTATACTCAACTTTATAACTATTCTTCATTATTTTTAAATTTGTATATCGCTTTTAATTTTTTTTCAATTAGTTAGTTTTGAATTTGAAGGTTTTGCTGAATAATGAAATACAATTTTAAGTGTGGGCTTAATTTTGTGAGTTTTAGTTCAAGATAGTTACTTAACAAGATTGTGCAATCGCTTTATTAAGTTGTGGATTTATTTAAGTAATAATGTTTTTCAAATTCTTATCATATATTGGCGAAAGATTGATATATTGACAAAAAAATTCTATCGAAGATATTATTTATGAACAATATAAAAGTAATTTACGAATAGCATATTTTAAAAATATTCATTTGATTTGTGCACAACATTTCTATTTTGGATATTTAGGGTTGAAATTGGATTACGATTTAGGAATGTAACAATGTTTCATGCCATTATTTATATTTGGACACATAAATCATGTTTTGGGTTGATCATTCATGTCATTGTTTCATACCTTCTTTGCTAAAATTATTAAACAATAAACAAATAGTGAGGGATTGTAAATTCAATAATCCTATTATTTATTTATATATTGATTTGTTTTTACAAGTAATATAATAATTATATCCTATTGAGGTGCATATTATGATTGCCAAAAATTGGAGATGTACTTAATTAGTTTTTAAAAATATAGTATCATTGCTTAATAATTTAATGCGTAAAACTCTCTAATTAAAAAATTGAATTTTAATAATTCAAAATACCGTCAATCTGGATTATTTTAAAAATTAATTTACAAAAACACAAATTAATTTATTTGAAAATAATAAAAAATATCCACAATGTATGATGTCTTTTTAAAATTATTATTTATTGATAACAAAATTATTTTAAAATCTGAAAAAAATGCAAACTTATAACAAATGAAAATAACGTAATAAATGGAATTTATAAATATAAAAAAAAAATATGAAATAAAAAACTAAATAAAATTAACCTAGAAACAAACATGCACAATATAAGTAAAATTTGAATTGAAATCAGTTATTTTATTGTAACACTGATCCTAAATATTTGCTCCATTTGGCTCCTCCTTTATAGCAAAAACGTTGATTCTTTCCTTTTTATAGCGTATATTATATTAAGAAGAAATCTGACCGAAATTCCTAGTGGGGGTTCCTATTTTTCAGAGAGAAAGAGTTGAAAGTCGTCAAAATCGAAGCTGGCCTAGATGTTGAAATACTGCAAATTGGAGCTAGGGTTTTGATTTTATAACCGGTTCTTGATAAACCCATCTTGGGAAATTGATTCCCCTTGATAACTGAACCAACAAATCCATTTCGGGGAAACTGAAGCTTTGAAATCGAAATGGAGTTTGAGAGCTTACCTTTCTAGATGGAGACTTTCTTCAGAGCTTCAAGATGGAGACTTGCTTCAGAGCTTCGAATGTTACTAGCTTTGAGATGGAGTTTGAATCGAAATGGAGTTTCAGAGCTTCATCTCTGAAATGTTACGAGAGTGTGAGTGTGAGTGTAAATATTTTGTGCCCTAAGAATATATCACTTTTGAAAAAATTGCAACGAAATTAGTGACGGATTATAACATTCGTCACTTTCAAATAAATATATATATTTCGAAAATATTATATTGACGGATATTTTCGTCACTATATAATATAAATTTTACAAAAATATATATAAAAGTTTAGCGACCTTTTTTCCGTCGCCAAATATTAATTGAATTTGTCGCCCTTATTTTGTTACTAAATCCGTAGGGAAAATTAGGCGCCAAAACTACGCGCTAATAATTAGCGACAAATTAAATATTCCATTGTAAATCCGTCGCTATATTATAAATCAAAAAATCAATTGTTCATTTGCAACAAAATGGTAATTTCATCGCAAATCCATCGTTATATAGTGACGGAATATAGTTCGTCGCTAATATCCGTCGCTTAACACTGTTTTTTTAGTAGTGTGAAACCCTAGCTTGAAGGTAAACAATCAACAAAACCTTTCTTGAGATTCTAGAATTAGTTTCTTGAAATCTCTATGGCCAAGATTTATGATTTTCATTAGTGATTCATAATTGTATGGAGAAATTGGAGTTGGAAAGAATCGAATTCTTGGAGAAAGACTTACCTTGAAGAAGAATCTTGAAAAAGATGGAAAGAATCTTGAGTGAAGTCTTCTACTTTAATTTTTTCTTAGGGTTTTACCTTAGGGTTTGAGAGATAAGAGGATGATGGATTAAGAGATGAAAATTTGATTGTTTTTGGTCTTTAATTAGTCAAGAAATTTGTTTAGGGTGTTCTTAGAGGTAAAAAGATAAAAAAAATGACCATTGTTAATGTTTTCCCGTTGGCTAATTCGTCACAGCACTGTATTAGGTTACTAAAATGGTCATAACGTTTTACTTAATATTTGGATTGATGCAAATTTTGTCGCGTTAGGTAGAGGATTAAAATACCTATAATTTGATAGGTTATGAGCCATGTAACTGTTTATATTCTAAGAGATATGGTTATTTTAAGTTGACATAAGTAAAATCTTATGTCAAAACTTAATCGGTCAGGAAACTATCAACTCAAATTTATGCTAGGAGTTTCTAGTGACCTTAATTGCTATCCAAAACCATTCCCACACTAAAGAATTTACCTTTACACATATGAACAATTTAAGAATCAACCGATATGACCCTACTAGTAAATGAAGAATGATTCGAGTCTTAACTTAGAAATTTTAGGGGTGTTACAATATCTCCCCCTTGGGATCATTTATCCTCGAATGACGGATGGTCTGAGAATGGAAAAGGGTTACTCTTATTGTATTTAAGTCTTACTCACACAAAGTACGTAACATTGGGTGATTATTCTGATCAAAATCACACAAAGTACGTAACATAGGGTGATTATTCTGATCTAAATCACAATATTTGGGTTCTATACCTTTGTAGGAAATCTCATTCCAAGAACAGTACTCCTTACCGCTACATTCAGCTAACCTTGAGCTCATATCAAACACCTAATGTATCATGCATTGTCCATATCTTAACAACACCACATTCAATATTAGAACCTTAACCACTCCATAGACTCCTACTAACCCACTTTCTAAGAACTTCTCATCATCTCATCATCTCTACCAACTGAACTTTCATGCATTACAACAAGAAAGTTGACTTAGTATGTCACGCCCCGAGCCTACACCCTGGGCGAGACTGACACTCGAGAACCATTGTTGGCCCCAAGCGAACCCTTGTCCTGGCTTACTTACTCAGCGGAAGACTTAAACGTATGAAATATAACTCATACAATAACTTAAGAGATAATAACTTAGCCAAAATGGTAACTCAAGTCTTAAACGTTTACAACAGAAATGAATAAGACTAAAGATCTATAACTATCTGTCTATGAAGCCTCTAAAATAAAGAGGGATGTCTGGACAAGAACCCCGATAATCCTAACAACTGAAAAGTAGAAAGTAATGTAAAAGGGAGCGATCCGGAAAGCAAAGAGGCTCACCAACAGACTATGAGTGCTCAACCGGATCAACGAGGCACTGGATGATGATCCTGGTTACCTGTGTCTGCATCATAAAACGATGCAGGCCAAATGGCATCAGTACATTGAATGTACGAGTATGTGAGGGGAAAAGTAAACATAATATAAGCTTGAAAGGAATCTAAGAGAAACACTTTCCTTGGCTTTACTCAACTCATGAATAACTCAACTCAATATAAAGCAATAAAATAATGCAATATATAGAAGCTTTTAAAACAGTAGAAAACAACTTAGTTCGTTAAAGAAAATGCAATAACGAACTCAACTTTACTCATATAATGAAGTAATATAGTTTATGTGGGAGTTTCTCTAACCGACAACCACCACTATGAGCCTAAGTGGTGATACAACGTTTGGCCCACGCTGCCAAAACTGTCCTACACTTTGCCGTCATATAGGACTCCTTAACGAAGTGGATCCACTAGTCTATGCTAAAAAGTACTTAAGGAGTCATCTAAAAAGTATGATCCTTTACTACCCATGCTGACTACTTGGTTTATGGAGACTTGAGTGAATATGAACTTGCATCCCCATATCGGTGCTCAATACTACTCCCAAAAATATACTTAGCTCATATGTTTTATAACAAAACTTCTTTCTTTGGTTTGATATAATTACTCAAAACTTAGCTTAAAAGCTCTCTTGGAAATCGGTGTTTCCCTTTCTTGTTCAAATGTGAAAACATTTTAACTCTTGGGAATACTTAGTTCCCTTATAAATTTTGGAGAGATGAACTCAACTCTTTACTCTTTGCTTAACTCAAAACATAAGTCTTAAAACAAAGTTAAGACGTTTGTGAAGACTTTTGAAAACTTTATGAACTTCCCTTGACTTGATTCTTAACTTGTAGATGTGACTCTTAACTTTCCTTGAAATGAATTATGGATTCAAGGTTCATGATCTCATGTTTATGGATGATTTCATGATGTTTAGACGTACCTTAAGAGTGTTGAAATCAACTAGAAAACATAGGTAAGTTGCTAAGGAACTAGTATGGAATGTTGGGGAAGAAATGGGAAGAATTGACCTCCCTGGCGCTCTGAGAGGTGCGTGGCACCAGCCCTTGAAATATAGAGAGTGACTTGGGATGCTCTGGCTGGCGCGGCACCCTAGAGGTCAAAATTCATAGATCCCTTCTTGGGCTCTGAGAGAGGCGACGCCCCAGGACCCTACCCAGGTGCTCCCCGACTTTTCTTCTTCATTTTTCATCTCTGAACCCTCTAATTTCACTTGGTTATTTCCCCAAACACTTAGAATCGATTATAAACACAATATATACTATATTCAACTCGAAATTACATCCTAAAACATGAACCAAATCTCAAGAAAACTTCAATAACACAACCCACAAGAATTCAAACGAATTTCATCAAGAACTCAAAGGATTTACCTTTAAATCTATTATACTTCGTTGTATTGAATCATGATTGGCGCATGAGTTAACTAACCCAACGCTATGTGATCTCATATACCTCGTAGGATTGAATATTTGGCGAAATCGACAACCAAACTCAAACGTTCTTGACGATTCTTGATTTTTCTTCTCCTTCCTCCCCTTTTCTCTTTTCTCCAAGCCCTAGCGTGAATTTCCAATTGATAAAACTGATCTGATTCTGATTATACCCGAAATAAATTCCTAAAAATAAATTAAAATAATAGGGTAAGGAAAGGACTAAAATACCCCTCCAAAATCTAGATTGGACTTTCCTTATTTGAACAACCCAACTTCCAATGGACATAACTCACTGATACTAACTCGGAATCGTGCAAACTTGGCGGTGTTGGAAAGATTATTCCAAGATATTTCCTACGATATCTGGAACCACACCTAAATCATCCTGAGCTAGGAGTTATGGTCATTTGAAGTTGACCAAAAACTCAACTTAACAAACTTAAAAACTTTCCAGATTTCAAAATGACTATTTCCAAATTCGTAACTTCTTCCTAGTTACTTCAATTTGCGAGATATTACAATATCTACCCCTTCGGAACATTCATCCTCGAATGAGATTACTCTTAGTAGGCTAAGGGTGTAAGATTTAAAATTCAGCTCAAACACCCAACAAGCAATGCAAATACAGCATGCGAACTCATAAATTAAAGAGTACTAAGAAGAGAATTAGTACCTTGGTCTGGAACTTCTCCGGTTTCAAAGAGATGCGGATGTATCTTCTTCATATCTTCCTCAGCTTCCCAAGTAGCTTCCTCAAAAAATTGGTTCCTCCAAAGAACTTTGACTGATGCTACCTCTTTTGTCCTCAACTTCCGAACTTGACGATCTAGAATCTGGACTGGAATCTCTTCATAAGATAATCTATCCTTGATCCCAATATCTTTAGTTGGTATGATCAATGAAGGATCACCCATGCACTTCTTCAACATGGAAATGTGAAATACCGGATGAACCGCTGCTAACTCTTGCGGTAGCTTCAACTCATAAGCTATCTTACCAACCCTTTTTTATATTCTGTAAAGGCCATTATACCGGGGACTAAGCTTCCCTTTTTTACCAAATCTCATAACACCCTTCATGGGTGAAACTTTAAGATATACCCAATCATCTACATCAAACTCTAACTCCCTTCTCCTAACATCAGTATAGGTTTTCTGACGACTCTGCGCTATTTTCAACCTCTGTTGAATCACTTTCACCTTCTCCATAGCTTGATGAACTAAATCTGATCCTATCAACACAGCTTCACCAACTTCAAACCATCCAATAGGAGATCTGTATCTTCTCTCATAAAGAATTTCATAAGGAGCCATTTAGATGCTAGACTGATAACTACTGTTGTAAGTAAATTCAATAAGAGGTAGGTGATCATCCCAATTACCTTTGAAATAAATCACACAAGCCCTCAACATATCCTATAAAGTCTGAATAGTGCACTCTGGTTGCCCATCTGTATGAGGATGAAAGACAGTACTTAAGTTCACCTTTGAACCCAAGCCTTTTTGAAATGACTTCCAAAACTGTGCAGTAAATTGCGCACCTCTGTCTGATTTATTGGAGACCGGAACCCCATGAAGTCTTACCACCTCTTCAATATATATCTTAGCATAATCTTCTACTAAATGGGTAGTCTTTACCGGCCAAAAGTGGGCTGATTTTGTCATTCTATCAACAATCACCCAAATAGAATCATGTTTCCAGTGAGACCTTGGTAAACGTGTGATGAAGTCCATATTAATCATCTCCCACTTCCATTCTGGAATCTCTATATTCTGATCCAACCCACTGGACCTTTGATGCTCTAGCTTAACTTGTTGGTAATTCGGACACTTAGCAACACATTTTACAATGCCCTTCTTCATATTACTCCACCAATAGACTTCTCTCAAATCGCGATACATCTTTGTGGAACCCGGATGAATGGAATATCTGGAGCTATGAGCTTCTTCCATGATCCTCTCTTGGAGTTCATCCACCCTTGGTACATACAACCTACCTTGATACCTCAATACGACATCTCCCCCTTTTTCAAAAGCCAATACTTTTGGCTTATGAACATTTGCCTTCAATTCAAGCAAAGTATGGTCTTGGTCTTGTTTTTCTTTCACTTCTGACACTAATGAAGACTCAACCACATTCATCACCACCACTCCTCCTTCTGTGGAATCCATTAGACGAACTCCAAGGTGTGCAAGTTTTTTCACATCCTTTGCTAGTTCTTTCTTATCTTCCTCAAAATGAGCGGTACAACCCATAGACAACCTGGTCAAGGCATCAACAATAATATTAGCCTTACCCGGGTGGTAAAGAATACTCATGTAATAATCCTTGAGTAACTCTAACCATCGCCTTTTTCTGTGATTAAGCTCTTTCTGAGTAAACACATACAGAAGACTCTTGTGATCAGTGAATACATCTAGATGAACACCATACAAATAATGACGCCATATATTCAAAGTAAATACTACAACAGTCAACTCTAAGTCATGGGTTGAGTAATTCTTCTCATGAACTTTCAACTGTCTGGAGGAATAAGCTATAACCTTTCCATTATGCATTAATACGTAACCCAAACCAACTCTAGATGCATTACAATACACCACAAAACCTTGAGTACCTTCTGGTAAGGTCAAAACTAGGAAGTAGTCAACCTTTTTTTCAATTCCTGAAAGCTTTTCTCACAAGCTTCAGACCATTAAATCTTCAATGTTTTTTTAGTTAACTTGGTCAAAGGGGATGAAATAGATGAGAACCCCTCTACTAACCTTCTATAATAACCAGCCAAAACCAAGAAACTCCAAATATCAGTTGGAGATGTGGGTCTAGGACAATTTTGCACTGCCTCTATTTTCGGAGTATCAACTTTAATTCCCTCTCTAAACACAATGTGGCCTAAGAATGACACATACCTAAGCCAAAACTCACATTTCGAGAACTTAGCATACAACTCTCTATCCTTTAGAGTCTGGAGAACTATTATGAGATCGCTAGCATGATCTTCTTCATTCCTCGAATAGATTAGTATGTCATAAATGAAGACAATAACAAACATATCTAAATAAGGCTTGAATATTCTATTCATAAGGTCCATGAATTCTACAGTCGCATTGATCAAACCAAAGGACATAACTAGGAATTTATAATGACCATAACGGGTCCTGAAAGCTCTCTTTGGAATATCGCATTCCCTTACTCTTAACTGATGTTAGCCAGATATGAGGTCTATCTTAGAGAAACATGTGGCACCAAAAGCTGGTCGAAGAGATCATCAATTATCGGAAGAGGATACTTGTTCCTAATGGTAACCTTGTTCAACTGACGGTAATCTATACACATTCTAAGGAAATCATAATAAGACCGAAGCGCCCCAACTTGAGACACTTGGTTGAATAAAACCCTTATAGATGAGATCTTTCAACTGTTCTTTAAGATCTTTCAACTCTGCTGGTGCCATTATATATGGTAGAATAGAGATAGGACGAGTGTTAAGAAGAATATCTATACCGAAGTCTATTTCTCTCTCAGGAGGTACTCCGGGAAGATCATCTAGAAACACTTCTGGAAACTCTTTTACTACTGAAACTGACTGAATAAGAGGTATCTCAACACTAAAGTCATTGACTCGGACTAAGTGATAGACACAACCTTTAGAAACTAACTTTCTCGCCTTTATGTACGAAATGGAACGACCCTTATGCACTTCTGAACTACTACTCCACTTTATAACTGACTCATTGGAAATTGGAACTTGACTACTCGAGTTCTAAAATCTATTGATGCATAACAGTCATGAAGCCAGTCCATACCTAGAATGACATAAAAATCTACCATGTCTAACTCAACAAAATCAGCCATGGTACTCTTGTGATTGACAGAAATTGTACAATCACGATAGACTCTCACAGCTAGAATAGAATCACCCACCAGTGTGGAAACACAGAAGGGCTCAACAAGTTGATCAGGAAGAGTCTCAAAGTTCATAGAAACATAAGGAATTACAAAATATAAACTCGCTCCTAGATCTAACAAGGCATAAACAACAAAGTTAAAGACTTGGATCATACCAGTGACAACGTCTGGCGAATCCTCTTGCTCTTGGCAGATGGTGATAGCATAGAGGCGGTTTGCTCCTCCACCAGTGCCGGAAGTAGCTCCTCTAGGTGCAACCCTTTCTGGTGGAGCAACTGATGAAGATTGAGCTCTATTGCCCCGATTCCCATTACCTTGTCAGTTCTTAGGGAACTCTTTCATGAAGTGAACCTCTTGTCTACACTAAAACAACATTTAGAGCAATCATGACACTTACCTGGGTGGGTTCTACCACACTTAGCACATACAGGAGCCCAATTACCTCATTGTGCCACACTATCCTGAGACTGCGCAGGTCTAGCTTTGAAAAGTTGGTAATTCTGACTATTGTACTCACCTTTGATGCTAGGTGCAGGAGCACTAGAAGATGATGGAGTAGGTACCTTTTGGTTTTGCTAAAAGGATGAATGGTTCATATTACTTCTTTGCGGTGCAGACTCATTCCATGTCTTAGCTATCTTATTTCTAAACTCGTCCCTATCCCTCATCTTCTCTTCCTCAACCTGCTACACATAAACCATCAACGTTGCTATATATATGTCACATATTAGCATTACAGCCCTACCTTCCTTACTCGATAAACGAGATAACCTAGCAACATACAGACACATCCTACTCCTCATATGAGCAACCATCTCCGAATCATAGCGGGAGAGTTGGGTGAACTTCAAGCTATACTCATGGACACTTAGTGAATCTTGCTTATGGGTGGGAAATTCTCATACCTTAGCCTCTTTAAATTCTCGGGGAAAGAAACGCCCCATGAAAGCTTCCTAAAAACATGCCCAACTCGCAGGTGGTTCTCCCTCAACTCTACCCTTCTTCCATTGGTCAAACCAAGTCCTAACAACATTCTTCAATTGATATGCAGCTAGTTCAACCCGCTCAGCATCGACAACACGTATATATTCAAATACCTTTTGCAGCTCCTCAATAAAGTTCTCTTGATTCTCAGTAGTGCTCCTCAATAACTTCAAATACCTTTCTCCTCAACATTACACCTAGCAGGATGACCTCTGAAAGCTCTTTGTGGAGGCATGATTAACTGAAAAACATGCGCAAGCACAAATTAGAAAGGAACTTTTTAGAGATCAACTCTAACACACGAAGTGAGTATGAAAGAAGTGAGTATGAAAGAATTGAGAATATTTTCCTAAGTGTTGCAGCCTCCTAATTATCGTTGTGGCGCGCTTCACACGGATAAATAGGAATCTACAGACAAGACTTCATAGACTCCCTAGGACTCTTGAACTCTATGTTCTAATACCAAGTTTCTCACACCTCGAGCCTACACCTTGGGCGGGATTGGCACTCGAGAACCATTATTGGCCCTTAGCGGACCCTTGGCCTGGCTTACTTACTCAGCGAAAGACTTAAACATAAGAAATATAACTCATGAAATAACTTGAGAGATAATAGCTTAGCCAAAATGGCAACTCAAGTTTTAAACATATACAACTGAAATGAATAATATTAAAGAACTATAACTATCTGACTATGAAGCCTCTAAAAAGATGAGTGATGTAGGGACAAGACCCCCGATTATCCTAACAACTAAAAACTAGAAAGTAATGTAAAAAGGAACCCTTCAGAAAGCAAGAAGGCTCACCAACAGACTCTGAGTGCTCAACTGGATCAACGAGGCACTGGATGATGATCCTGGTTACCTGTGTCTGCATCATAAAATGATGCAGGACAAATGGCATCAGTACATTGAATGTACGAGTTTGCGAGGGGAAAACTAAACATAATATAAGCTTGAAAGGAATCTGAGAGAAACACTTACCTTGGCATTACTCAACTCATGAATAACTCTACTCAAAATAAAGCAATAAAACAAATGCAATATATAGAAAGCTTTTAAAACAATGTAAAACAACTTAGTTTGTTAAAGAAAATGCAATAACGAACTCAACTTTACTCATATAATGAAGTAATATAGTTTC
This sequence comes from Solanum piurae, assembly GCA_029582685.1. NCBI lineage: Eukaryota > Viridiplantae > Streptophyta > Magnoliopsida > Solanales > Solanaceae > Solanum > Solanum piurae. The sequence continues at coordinate 41,265 of JAJOOO010009626.1, read as the reverse complement.
TGTGGGAGTTTCTCTAACCGACAACCACCACTATGAGCCTAAGTTGTGATACAGTGTCTTTCCCACACTGCCAGAATTGTTATATGTTTTGCCATAATATAGGACGCCTTAACTAATTGGATCCACTAGTCTATGCTAAAAAGCACTTAAGGAGTCATCTAAAAAGTATGATCCTTTACTACCCATGATGGCTACATGGTTTATGGAGACTTAAGTTAATATGAACTCGCATCCCCATATCAGTGCTCAATACTACTCCAAAAAATATACTTAGCTCATATGTTTTATAACAAAACTTCTTTCTTTGGTTTAAGAAAATAACTCAAAACTTAGCTTAAAAGCTCTCTTGGAAATCGGTGTTTCCCTTTCTTGTTCAAATGTGAATTCATTTTAAAATCTTTGGAATACTTAGTTCCCTTATAAATTTTGGAGAAATGAACTCAACTCTTTACTCTTTTCTTAATTCAAAACTTAAGTCTTAAAATAAAGTTAAAACGTTTGTGAAAGATTTTTGAAAACTTTATGAACTTCCCTTGACTTGATTCTTAATTTATAGATTTGACTCTTAACTTTCTTTGAATTGAATTATGGATTCAAGGTTCATGATCTCATGTGTATTGATTATTTCATGATATTTAGACGTACCTTAGAGTGTTGGAATCAACTAGAAAACATAGGTAAGTTGCTAAGGAACTAGTATGGAATGTTGGGGAAGAAATGGGAAGAATTGACCTCCCTGGCGCTCTGAGAGGTGCGTGGCACCAGCCCTTGAAATATAGAGAGTGACTTGGGATGCTCTGGCTGGCGCGGCACCCTAGAGGTCAAAATTCATAGATCCCTTCTTGGGCTCTGAGAGAGGCGACGCCCCAGGACCCTACCCAGGTGCTCCCCGTCTTTTCTTCTTCATTTTTCATCTCTAAACCCTGTAATTTCACTTGGTTTTTCCCAAAACACATAGAATCGATTATACCCTCAATATATACTAGATTCAACTTGAAATTACACCCGAAAACATGAATCAAATCTCAAGAAAACTTCAACAACACAACACACTAAGAATTCGAATGAATTTCATCAACAACACAAAGGATTTACTTTTAAATCTAATATACTTCGCTGAATTGAATCATGATTGGTGCGTGGGTGAACTAACCCAATGCTATGTGATCTCACATACATCGTAGGATTGAAACCTTGGCAAAATTCACAACTAAACTCGAACGTTCTTGACAATTCTTGATTTTTCTTCTCCTTCCTCCTCTTTTCTCTTTTCTCCAAGCCCTGGAGTGAAATTCCAATTGACTAAACTGATCTAATTCTGATTATACCCCAAATAAACTCCTAAAAACGAATTAAAATAATAGGGTAAGGAAAGGACTATCTACCCTTCCAAAATCCCGATTGGATTTTCCTTATTTGAACAGCCCAACTTCTAATGGACATAACTCACTCATACAAACTCGGAATGGTGCAAACTCGGCGGCGTTGGAAAAATTATTCCAAGATATTTCGTACAATATCTTGAACCACACATAAGTCATATTGATCTAGGAGTTATGGTCGTTTGAAGTTGACCAAAAACTCAACTTAACATACTTGACAAATTTTCCAAATTTCAATTCTTTCAAAAATGACTATTTCAAAATTCTTAACTTCTTCCTAGTTATTTCAATTTGTGAGATGTTACATAGTACTCATTAAAAAAAAAAAATTCTCCTTCTTCCTCCACATTCATAACCTTAGATGGAATAGACACACCATCATTATCACAATAAGAAATAGCAATCCTCTCCTCCATCACCACACAACTACTATCAACTACACCATTCTCTAATGAGTCCACAAACTGGACTCATTTAGGGATATATTATAATAAAAATTGTATCCTCAAATGCTTATTTTATCTCAATATTTGATGAAAACCCTTAAGTTTCAGGTATTTGAAGATTGAAGGAAAGCATGGACACTACTTCGCAAAAAGGAACAAAAAGGCTGAAAAGAACGAGAAAATGAAGGCCTGAGGATCACCGAGTCCACTTGGCGAATAACCGAAGGGTCTCACTTCGCCTTTTCTTCGAATGTGTTGAGCCTGAAGGAAATGATCAAGTCGGTGGAACAAGGGAGAAGTCGTCACATCGCTAAGAAGTTCCGTGAAGCAGTACTATATTGCCCAATGACCCAGAGCACGACGATGCAGAAAGATAGTGCAAGACAGCTATGAACTATATCAAAGGGTGAATCGCCGAGTTGATTGGCGATTCCGACTAATGTCGCCGAATGAGCCGTCGCATCACAGATTTCTGAAACTATAAATACTCGTTGAGAGTTATAGATTTAATAACAATTAGACAGTGTAAGATCTTTAATATAATTTTAGTACTTTTATTTTTGCTCTGAGTTTGGAGAGGGTTTTGGAAACTTGAAGACCAAGAGGGTTTCATCTCCAAGGATTTGGACTAGGGTCTCTTGGATTCTTCATTCTTGGCCTGTAACAAGACTTAAATCTTCATACCCATTTGAATGCAAGCTCATTTAGGTATAAATTTCTATCTCTTGATGTGTGGCTACAAACCCCCATTCTTGGGCTGTGATTTACCAAATATGTGTTGAGATTATTGTTGGGTTTTGCTTGCTGATAGGTTAGATGTATTTTAATGGTGATTTCACCTAGCGGTTATGGTTTATTTAAATGGGTTTGTAGTTGCAAATACAAAACTACCCATGTGTTTTCGGCTTTCGAGAGAGAGAGTCGCAAAACCAAGATCGCTAGACTGTTGGCCCAAGGAATGGGTCGACATGAGGTTCTGCCCGAGAGGGTGAGCCCTAGTCCCATATCCTAACATTCAACTAGAGAGAGTGAGTGGGGTAAGGCGTAGACTGCCTTCAAGCGGCAAATGGGTGTCCAAGAGGAACACATTTGAAATGGGGTAAGTTGCCCGAGAGGGAACTTATTTCCATGTAAAGCTTAGCCTAGTCACTATTATCTTGAAAATTTCCTATCGAAAACATGTACCCAACGATTTATACCAACGTATATTGCGGTCACATCCCAAGAATCCTCTCTCATTTATAAAATTCTTTGTTGTTTTTACTGTTTTTGCTATACTTGTGACAAAACCCCCAAAATGATATTTGACACTTTTGTGTCCCCCTTTAATGTACAATATTTTTAATCGTTAATGTGTTTAGCTACGACTAATTAGAAATTAATTTTTTTTTCTAGTAATTCTCGAAACCAATCCCTTGGGACTCGACCCCAAACCCTTGGTTGGGTTATTATACTATTGCACGATCGTAGACACTTGCATTGGAAGTTATGTCGGTGATTACGCAAACATCCAAATGGTACCACTGCCGGGGAGTGGTATTATTTGAGATTTCTTAAATTAGTAGAATTTTTGTTCCTCTTTGTTGTAGTCTACTTACCTAATTTTTAGTTTTGTTTGCTTGTTGTGTGAATATTTAGGAAAGAATGAGTGTTAATTGTAGAAACGGTAGCCAGGTAGGCCACTAATATGACATCAAAAATCTCAACGATGTCCAAGAACCTAACATTAATGGCCTCCATCTCATGGGAGGTGTTGGAGCCATCCGTTTACCTCCAGCCGAGGGAAATGCAGTGTTCCACATAATCAGCACCATGTTGCAACTCTTGCAACTAAAGGGACTTTTCAGTGGACTGGCTCATGAGGATCTTCACGAGCATCTTCGAAACATCGTTGATGTGTGTGGACCATTTTCGTTCAAAAACATCTCTCAGGAGTCGGTCTGGTTAAAGCTATTCCCTTTCTCATTGATGGGAGAGGCTTGCAAGTGGCTAGCCGAGCTACTACATGAATCAATCACTTCTTGGGAGGAGTTGGTAACCACATTTCAAGTGCAATTTTTCCCTCCCTTGAAGATGATGTCGCTGCGTGATAGCGTCCAGAACTTTAAACGTCTAGAAGGTGAGCCTCTGCATGAAACTTGGCTAAAGGTCTAGAAGTGATTACTAACTTCGCCAGAAGCCAAAGGATTTGGACGGTCGTAGGTGTGAGGATATGCTCTCACACATCCTCAACAAAGTTGAAGGGTCAGACAAAATGCTAAAAGGCATGAAGCAGTTTGAGATCCAGATGGGTCATATCTCGTTGCAATTGTATCCGAGACAGCTAGGAGGCTTGCCAAGTGATACCATGGCTAACCCCAAGAATGAGGTTTAGAAGAGAACTTGCATCGTGCCACGACGTTAACTAAGACGCTTTTTGGGAGGCAACCCAAAACCATTTATTGTTTTATTTTTCTTTGATAAAATAATGTTGTGTTGATTGTGCAGATAGAAGTGTGGAGAGTGAATGAAAAATGCAGATTGGCGAGTAATAGATCCAGTCGGCAAGTAGCCGAGAGAGTCAGCGTATCCGATCTTATCCGCCGTTTGACTCTAGAAATCATCAACGTTGGAGTCTTTAAAACTCGGTGAGCTCTGGAAATTATTCGCGAATCACCGATAATAACGACGACCTCGATGCAGACCACTGTTAGGAATCTCACATGAAATGCAGATCCTGTTTCATTAGGCGAAGTTAGTAATCACTTGGCTATTCTCCGAGTGATTGGGCGAGCCTGACTCACGTCGCCGAATTGGTGGTAACCGAACGGTTTTTGCATGCAACATGTTTAAAAGTTCTACTTCATTCACTTCCTTTCATTTTTTTTCCATCCTATCAAACTCACACCTGCACTTTAGCTTTATATTTCTCACAATTTTAAAGTATTTTGAGTGTCAAATTGTGCGGGGATTTGGATTGCATTGCTGCCTAGCACGTCAGTACAATCTAATTCAGCACCAAATGTTGGTAATCAAACCCCTCAGTTATTTTATCAAAATTTGTACTCATTTGCATAATGGTTGATAGTATAAAATCTCTGCTGAGTCTCTACGTCAATGGGATCACATGCATTATCAATTATTAGTCGATAATATTTGTGAAATTTGTGGAATCCCATTCGACTGTGCTTTTAAGTTAAATTATTTTGCTATGGGAGTGCTAAAATTGTGTTGGGTCTTCATCGAATTTGTGTTGTACAAACTTACATTGCGTTATCAGGGGTTGCGGGGTTGAATTTTAAAGAAATGGGTTAAAAATAGACAGGTAGGGTAGTTTGGCGAGCTAAATCGTGCTCGCCGAACTACTCGGCGGTTCACCTAACGTTCCCACTTCGCCTTTAATTGCATGTATTGATTGATCTGTTACTTTCAACGGTAAGTTTGATGTCGCCAAGCACACTCGGCGACTCGCCGAAAGCCTCTTTATCTGCCCCTTTGTCTGCACCCTTGTACCATCTATGCATCATTTTTAGCAAACTGCCTAATTGGATGCGCACTTCACCAACTATTTTGGTGAAGCAATTCTGCACCCAGGACTCCCCTGCCCCTGTTTAAATATTGTCTAACTTTGTCTCGAAGTCTTTTATAGAAATGGCTAGACCTAAGGTCGCAGGGAGAGATATGCCACCCCGACATGTAAGAGCACGAGATTTCAAATGAGACGAGAAGATAGCAGAATTGGCAAAAGAGAGAAGAGAAAGTAAAAAAGCGAGCTCTAGAAGAAGGGTCCCCATTGATCCAACTATTCATTCGTGGAAATGCGGAGTCTACACGGCTATAAACTATTTTTGGTGAGCCATGACGTGGACAGAATGGTTGCTGCTAACATCGTTGTAGAAGCTAGGGCAAATAAACCCAATGAGAACCAGAATGACAATCCGAGGACCATTGTCGAATTTAAGGCTAATACATCATGCAACAATGCCACGACAGATGGAGCAAGCGTATAGACAGAACCCCCTCTTTACCTCTTTCTCTGTTCTTTCTTTACTTTAACTGTTGGATACTTATTACTTGCACTTGAGGACAAACACATTTTATTGTGGTGGGGTGAGGCTCACCTTGTTTGTTTAATATGGATATTTGTGTTTTTGTGTACAGCTGGGTTGTCTGTTTATTATAGTAAATACTGCTTTTTGTGGATGTTTGAGATAATGGCTCCCTTTTTGTTTTAAATTACAAAAAGTATTTTGACCCCTCCGAAAAAAAAATTCATTTTTCAAAAATTATCGCCACTTTTTGTGTTAAAAGTGGCTGTTCTTGTACAAATTCAAGTCTCGGTTTCGATCAATACTGATGACTTGAATAGTGCTATCAATCGAACGAACATGAATGTGTGGCTACGACGAGACCAAATGAAGTTGCATAGACAATATGTGAACTCTTTACATCTCGTTGTGATTAGCCATTTATCAAATTGATTCTCTTGTAATGACCGTTGCACACTAGCGAAAGTGTTTAGTCTTGTTTACTTAAGTGTCGATTCCTTATGTGATTTGCTTACTTTGAACCATGCATGAATAAACCTATAATTTACCTCGTTAGTCTGATTGATTTAGAAAGGTGTGCTCTTGAGATAATCTTAGGCAACTTTAAAGATTTTAGCCAAATTTGAAATATACCTCTTTTCTGGCCTACCCGTGAGTGTGTGAAACTCTTTTGAACACCCCTTGAGCCTTACCTTTTTTTGGAAGAAAGTTGTTGAACCCTAGACCTTACCTGACCCACTACCTATAGTCCTCTTGATTTGTGGTTTAGTGAATAACCAACTTAGGCCAAAAGCCTAAGTTGGGGGTGTGGTGAAAAGGAAAAGGGGAAGTCAAGAAGTGCAAGAAAAGTCTCCATTAACCCATGGTATTGCAAAACAAAATGGAAAACCTTCGAAAAAAATAATATATATAAATAAATATTGTGGAATAAAAAGTGCAAAAGGAACTGGGTTTCCAAGAAATACATGGAGAGTGAATAAAAGGATGACTTAGAAGCAATAGAAGAACAAGTGATAAGGGAAATGAAAAGGATGTTTTGAGAACACCACATCTCACGAGAATGAAGAAGTCACTTAGCCTAAATGACCATACCATTGAACTCAGCCCCATTACAAGCCTTGAAAAGACCTTTTTGATCTAGAGTAAGCTGAATCGAAAGTCGATTGGAAAATAAGGGCAAACCTATGGGTGAAAACATGCATTGTCTTCCTCTTTTTGAGTGTAAGCGTTGCATCTGATTCCTGATCTTGGATTGATTAACCTCTATGTGTGAATATGAAAGCATTATTTATGTGAGGGCATTTAGATACTTTATGTCGAGCTTGAACTTGCACAAGTAGCAAGTATTGCGAGCATGAGAATCTTTGGTAATGGTGTGTCACAACTTGAATCTTTGAGTACACAATTGATGTTTGGATGAGTAATTTGAGTCTTGTTGTGTACATTCATGATTGAGTCTTGTGTAGCACTGTTTGAGACACCCTTTGTGGTCAGCTGAACTCGAGTTTGCTTGAGGACAAGCAAAAGTTTAAGTTGGGGGTGTTGATGAGTCCACAAATTTGACTCATTTAGGGCTATATTTTAATATAAATTGTGTCCTCAAATGCTTATTTTATCTCAATATCTGATGAAAACCCTTAAGTTTTAGGTATTTGAAGATTGAAGGAAAGCATGGACACTACTTCACAAAAAGGGACAAAAATGCTGAAAAGAATGAGAAAATGAAGGCCTGAGGATCGCCGAGTCCACTTGGCGAATTGCCGAAGGGTCTCACTTCGCCTTTTGTTCCAAAGTGCTGAGCTTGAAGGAAAGGATCAAGTTAGTGGAACAAGGGAGCAGTCGGTTCATCACCGAGAAGTTCCGCGAAGCAGTACTTTATCGCCCAATGACCTAGAGCACGACGATGCCGAATGATGGTGCAAGAAGGGGATGAACTACACCAAAGGGCGAATCACCGAGTTGATCGATGATTTCGACTAATGTCGCCGAATGATCCGTTGCAACACAGATTTATGAAAACTATAAATACTCGTTGAGAGTTATATATTTAATAACAATTAGACAGTATTAGATCTTTAATATAATTTTAGTACTTTTATTTTTGCTCTAAGTTTGGAGAGGGTTTTGGAAACTTGAAGAAGAAGAGGGTTTCATCTCCCAGGATTTGGACTTGGGTCTCTTGGATTATTCATTCTTGGCCTGTAACAAGACTTAAATCTTCATACCCATTTGAATGCAAGATTATTTAGGTATAAATTACTATCTCTTGATGTGTGGCTAAAAACCCCCATTCTTGGGCTGTGATTTACCAAATATGTTTTGAGATTATTGTTGGGTTTTGCATGCTTATAGGTTAGATGTATTTTAATGGTGATTTCACCTAGCTGTTGTGCTTTAATTTAATGGGTTTGTAGCTGCAAATACAAAACTGCCCATGTGTTTTCGGCTTGCTCGAGAGAGAGGTCGCGAAACCAAGATCGCTAGACTGATGGCCTAAGGAGTGGGTCGGCAAGAGGTTCAGCCCAAGAGGGTGAGCCCTAGTCCCATATCCTAAAACTCAGCCCGAGAGAGTGAGTGGGGTAAGGCGTAGGCTGGACTTCATGCGGCAAATGGGTGTCCGAGAGGAACCCATTTGAAACGGGGTAAGTTGCCCGAGAGGGAACTTATTTCCATCTAAAGCGTAGCCTAGTCGCTATTATCTTGCAAATTTCCTATTGAAAGCATGTACCCAACGATTTATACCAACATATATTGCGGTCACATCCCGAGAATCCCCTCTCATTTATAGAATTCTTTGCTGTTTTTACTGTTTTTTCTCTACTTGTGACAAAAACCCCAAATTGATATTTGACACTTTTGTGTCCCAATTTAATTTACAATATTTTTAATCATTAATGTCTTTAGCTATGACTAATTAAAACTTAATTTTATTTTTATATTAATTCTCGAAACCACTCCCGTCGGACTCAACCCCAACCCTTGGTTGGGTTATTATACTACTGCATGACGTAGACACTTGCATTGGAAGTTATGTCGTTGATTACACAAACATCACTCTCCAAAACTAAAAAAGATTACTGAAAGGACTTAAGGGCGAGAGATAATAAGCACGATTAAGTCGAGAATTCTGATATAAAAATATGCATAACATAACATTATGTTGCTAGCCATTGAGAGAAATTCATGGATTTGCGATACTGAGCATACTATGAGACATGAGTGCTTATATGAATAAGTTCATATCATGAGGCTGATAGCCATAACTTTATGGAGTAAGATTGAGATCAATGGGCTAAAGGGTTTTCCCCTCATTCTGGAAACTGAGCTTAAATGTGCATCTATCTAAAGTGTATAAGCATAAGTCAAGAACACAATTCTGATATAAAAAGCATCATCATGATGTTGAAATGACTGAAGTTTGAGGAATACGCTAAAGTATGAATTGATTGATGTACCTCTACAACTCTTTCGGAAGACATAACTATCTCATTCTCAACACTTGACTTGATTTCTCATCTTATCATCTCCCCCTTAGGTCTAAAACTGCCACTTGAAAACAATGGACCTATTCCCTCATCTCTACACTGGTCTACATTCCCTTTAATACTCGAAAAGGCATATCTCATGGCTATAGAACTCTTCATAAGCAGGTACTAAGACTATTTCTAGGACTTCTTCTAAGATACTTCTATTAACCTGTTCTAATTGGCTTATAAGGCAGCTTCATCTAACTCTTTAAGGGAAAAATAATGCTTACCTCAGTCTATTCCACATTGACAGCTTAAATATGCTATCTAGGCACACATAGAAAATCATTAACTTAATTGTAACCTCGTATGATACATACACTCTAGGTACACCTCTTAATGCTTCTTGCTACTCTCACGACTTATCCACACCTCACTATCCTTATCTAAAAGTTAGGATCTTTCACTTGTACCACTCATCTTCATTGCAACTAACTACTCAAGTCCTGACCTAATCTATGTCAAGTCTACCAGATCAGATCGCAAGACTAACATCATCACCCTCATGTTGCCATATTTTTTAAAACGACGCTCATCTCAAATTCAAGCTTAATATTTATTACTAATCCTGGATATTAATATAATTTCTCTCTTACTATACTAACTTACAACTACTAGATAAAATTAAGAAACAATCGCCCACTAACACCTCATGACAAGTAGTCAATCTTTATATCTCAGTCTACATCCTTACATATTACTGCAACATTCCACTTCACAACTAAAGGACTATTTACTCATTGACTATACATCATTGCGTAATAAGTTCTATAACACTTTGAATATTATGGGCTCTCCCTCAAAAATCATTAGCCTAGATTAGATGTATCACCTCATGAATACTCCTGCTTTTCTATCAAGCACCTACACTTGGTCGTTACCAACACAATGACACATCATCATAACCTCATTTCTAGTTAAAATATACTCTATCTTATCCTAACTAGTAACTCTTACTCAACCTCCTATCATGAACTCTATACAAAACTATTACTTCTTAGTTTACCCACAAGGGAAACCTCCTCTGTAATAACTTACTAGGTGCATGACTATAATAACATAGCTTGCCTCATCATTGTCTCTCTTTCTTAGATTATTATACCTCTGCATCCTTTCCTCTAACTCTGGCACTTCTACTACTGGATTATAACATCTCAACTCATACCATCTTTTGAGTGAAAATACAATACAAGCTCTAAGACACAATTCCTCATGAAGGTCTCAACCGACACAAGGTTTAGAGAACAAAGTCTTGGAGTACATATCGCATTTAGCACGAACGCACGATCATATGAATAAGAGTACATTCTTTAATCTCAACACTTAAGCTCACTCATGGTCTTTTCTTAAGCCCTTCTTTAGTCTCATGACTTTATCAAGACTTTCGTTGAGAGTAACTCCTCGATAATGAGCTGACTTTGCTTTTCAACTACCTTGAGTATGGGTGATATTCTAATGAATCTGAAAAATTCATGTATTTTGAATAAGTTCTTCATGACACAGCTCTACTGCACAATTTAGAGTATGAAAGCAAGGAAAATTTTCCTAAATGTTTGTAGTCCCTCATTTATAGGAGTGGGGCCCTCAGAACCATAAATAAGATCCTACTTGACACGGCTTCATAGACACCCTTAGACACTTGAACTCTGTGCTCTACTACAATGTTTGTCACGACCCGAGCCTATACCTTGGACGTGGCCGGCCGTCGAGAACCATTCCTGGTTTCCAAGTAAATCCTCATCTTGGCTGACTACAAGCGGAAGACTATACATAAGCATTAATTTGAAAGAAACGTTTAAAACTATTTTACTGAATCTTAAAACTGAACTAAATATACTGAGTGTGAACATAAGTTTTAAAATAAAACCTCTGAAATTGTCTATCTATAAAGCCTCTACTATTAAGGAAGGATGTCGGGACAAGACCCACGACACCTCAAAACTACTAATTAGAAAGTAACTGTGAAGTCCTCTAGAATACAAGGACGCTCACCAAAGCTAATTAAAGTGTAGAGTGATCTCAACGAATTGCCTGTTGATAATCATGAACACTTATATCTGCACCATAAAATGATGCAGGTTGAATGACATCAGTACATGAATGTACGAGTATGTAAAATATGGCTGAGTAAACAAATAACTGAACTGAATGACTAAAAGAAACTCAATTGAATCAATACATGAACATGAAGTCAAAACCATTTAAGCTTTACAATAAAATATACAATGAAAGCAACATGAAAATAATATAGTTTACTTGTGGGGGGTTTCTGTAACCGACAACCATTACCATGAGCCTGGCAATGATACAATGTTCCAGTGCACGTTGTAAGGACCCATCCTATACCTTGTGGGGGGTATATGATGATATCGTGACTACGTATCCAACTATTTGCCTTCTCAAAGGCAGTGAGGAGTCGCATGAAGAATCAATCATATCCTATCCTACGCTGTCTACATAGTTTTATGGGAGTTCTGAGTTATAAAACAGTGTAACCCAACTCGGTGCTCGATACTACTCCAAAAATAAATAATATACTTTGTGGTCAATTCAGTCATTACAAAGAATGGACTTCTTACATTACTTGAAATACTTTTAAAAATATGAGACGTGCTTACCTTCTTATAAACATGCATTTATGAACCTTATCTTTCAAGACCAATAATTAACACAAGTACATATGTATATGAATAAAATAACATTAGAAACTCTTAAGTATTTATGAAATAGAACCTTTAAACTTTTTCTCAAACTCATTTTGAAACACAATGATTTACTTTCAAAGACTCTTAAGACTTATAACTAAAATCGTAGGGTTTATGCAGAATTATAGGCATGAACGACTCCACTTCAGGACCTCAATAACCATATAGGAACTCATGAATACAAATATTTCTAAAAACTCATCTTTACTTCCTCAAAAAACCCAGTTTAAAACTTAAGTGTTGGCTTTAAAAATCTTCTCAAAATTTATAACTCAATTCATAGGGTTCATATGGAATTGTGGGCATGAACAACTCAACTCAGGAATGTTAATTCATAACATATAGAAATTCAATTAATAGGAGTAGAATTTCAAAAAGAAATAGGAACTTAAGAACTCAAAATTAACTCATCTCAAGAATACTTAAATCTAGGGGTAGAATCTTAGATTTCTCTTTTAATGATTTGAAAGTAGATGTAGGGCGTGAGGACGAACTACTCCAACACTATGATAGCCTTACATACCTGAAAGAATAAAGTTCTAGAAGAATCTTGAAGAAGAACTTTATTAGAAGGCTTGAAACCCTAGCTTGAAGGTAAACAATCAAGAAAACCTTTATTGAGATTCTTGAATTAGTTTCTTGAAATCTCTATGGCCAAAATTTATGCTTTTAATTAGTGATTCAAAATAGTATGGAGGAATTTCAGTTGAAAAGAATGTATTTTTTGGAGAAAGACTTAACTTGAAGAAGAATCTTGAATATGATGGAACGAATCTTGACTGGAGTATTCTACTTTGATTTTTCCTTACGGTTTTTCCTTAGGGTTTGAGAGAGAATAGAATGATGGATTAAGAGATAAAAATCGGATTGTTTTGGGCCTTTAATTAGTCAATAAATTAGTTTAGGGTTTTTTTAGAGGTAAAAGGATAGAAACGACCCTTTTTAATGTTTTTAGTCGGCTAATTCGTCACAGTACTGTATCAAGTTACTAAAATGGTCATAATATTTTACTCAAAACTTGGTGATGCTTATCGTGACCAATGGCACTAACCTACGGTAGGAGTGTCTATGATCGTCGATAATATAGTAACCCAACAATGGGTTGGGGTCGTGTCCCAAGGGAGTGCTTTTAAAAATTAATAGAAAAATAAAATTTAGCTCTAATTAGTCGTATCTAAAGACATTAATGATTAAAAACATAGTAAATTGATGGGGTGACACGAAAGTGTCAAATATCAATTGGGTTTTTTTTTGTCACAAGTAGTAGAAGCAACTAAAATAACAAGAAAATCAAGTATGGGTAAGAGTTCTTAGGGTGTGACCGCAATAAAAGTTGAGATAAGTAGTTGGGTACATGCTTTTGAAAGGAAATTTGTAAGATAATAGTGACTAGGCTAAGCTTTAAATGGAAATAAGTTTCCTCTTGGGCAACTTACCCCGTTTCAAATGCGTTCCTCTCGGACACCAATTTGCCGCATGAAGACCAGCCTACGCCTTACCCCACTCACTCTCTCGAGCTGAGTGTTAGGATATGGGACTAGGGATCATCCTCTCGGGCTGAACCTCATGTCGACCCACTCCTTAGGCCATCAGTCTAGTGGTCTTGGTTTCACGACCTCCCTTTCGGGTAAGCCGAAAACACATGGGTGACTTTGTATTTGCAACTACAAACCCTTTAGATTAAACCACAACCACTAGGTGAAATCACCATTAAAATACATCTAGCCTATCAGCAATCAAGACCCAACAATAATATCACCTAAAATAACAAAATACACCTAAAATGATAGTAAAATAAAATGGGTATAAGAAATTAAACCTTGATTTAAGCAAATGAATAAGAATGGAGAAGACCCACTTTCAACTCGGGGAAGATGAAATCCTTCTTTCTTCAAGTCTCCCAAAAATCTTCTCCAAACTTGAGAGAAAATATCCAAAAAGTACTATTCTATTCTGGAAATTAAAATATATGTTCGACTCTCTAAAATTAATAAATAAGTTTCGTATTTATAGACTTCAAAAAATAGTGCTGGCGGATCATTCAACGAGGTTAGTCGGAATCACCAATTAACTCGGCGATTCGCCCTTTTATGTAGTTCGTCGCCGTCTTGCACTAGCCTTCAGCATCGTCGTGCTCTGTGTCATTGGGCGACATAGTACTGCTTCGCGGAATTGTTCAGCAGAACGCCGACTGCTCCTTTCATCACCTTTTTTATCCTACTCCTTCAGGGCTTCGCGTACTGGAACAAAGGGTGGAGTGCATCCCTTCAGCGAATCGCCAAGTGTGCTTGGCGATGCTCAGTCTTCAACATCTTCGTTCTTTTCAGCCTTTTTTGTTCCTTTTTGCACCTAAGTATCCATGCTTCCACTAAAACTTCAAATACCTAAAACTTGAGAGTTTTCATCAGATATTGAGACAAAATAAGCAATTGAGGACACTATTTCTATCAAAATAAAGCCCTAAATGAGTCCAATTGGTAGACTCATCAACACCCCCAACTTAAACTTTTTCTTGTCCTCAAGCAAACTAAAGTTCAGCCGTTCAACAAGGTGTCTCAAATAGTGTTACACAAGACTCAATCATGAATGTACACAACAAGACTCAAACTACTTATGCAAAGATTCAATTGTGGACTCAAAGATTCAAGTTGTGACACACCACTACCAAAGATTCTCATGATCGCAATACTTGCTACTTGTGCAAGTTGAAGCTCAACAAAAAGTATATAAATGCCCTCACATAAAGAATGATTCCTCGTTCACACTAAAAGGTTAATCAATGAAAGATCAGGAATCAGATGCAACGCTCACACTCAAAAAGAGGAACACAATGCATGTATTCTCCCATAGGTTTGCCCTTATTTTCCAATCGACTTTTGATTCGGCTTACTCAAGATCAAAAAGGTATTTCTAAGGCTTGTAACGGGGCTGAGTGTAAAGGTATGGTCATTTAGGCTTAGTGACCTTTTTTCTCGTGAGCAGTGGTATTCTCAAGGCATTCCTTTCTTTTCATTTATCAATTCTTTTTCTAGTGCTTCTAAGTCACCTTTTTATTCACCTTCATGAATTACTTGGAAACCCACTTCCTTTTGCACTTTTATTCCCTTTTTTTTTTTTTGGTGGAAGAGTTTCCATTTTGTTTGGCAACACCATGGGCTAGAGAGACTTTTTCTTGCACTTCTTGATTTCTGCTTTTCCTTTTCACCACACCCCCAACTTAGGCTTTTGGCGTAAGTTGGCTATTTACTAAATCACAAGTTAAGAGGATTATAGGTAGTGGGCCAACTAAGGTCTAGGGTTCATCAAGGTTCTTCCAAAGAAAGGTAAGGCTCAAAGGGTGTTCAAAAGAGTTTCACACACTCACAGGTAGGCCACAAAAGAGGTATATGTCAAATTTGGCTCACACTCTTTAAAGTTTCCTAAGATCATATCAAGAGGACACCTTTCTAAATCAATTAGACTAACAGGGAAAATTCTGGGTTTATTCATGCATGGTTCAAACTAAGATGATCACACAAGGCATTGACACTTAAGTCAAACAAGACTACACATTTTCGCTAGTGTGTAACGGTCATAACAAGAGAATCAATTCGATAAATGGCTAATCATAACGAGATGCAAAAAGTTCATATATTGTCTATGCAACTTCTTTTGACCTCATAGTAGTCGTACATTCATGTTTGTTTAATTGTATGCACTATTTAAGTTATCGGTATTGATCAAAATCAACACTTAAATTCTTGCAAAAGAATAGCCACTTTCAACACAAGCGGTGTCGAAAATATTCAAAAATAAATAATAATTTTTTGAAAGGGTCAAAATTATTTTGCAATTAAAAGTAAACGGAGCCACGAGCTCAAACATCCACAGAAAAATAGTAATTAACACGATTATAAATAGACAACCCAAATGTATACAAATCACGGATATTCATAACAAGCAAACTAGGTGAGCCTCATCCCACCACAAATAAATATAATAATAATCTAGACGTCAAATTAAAGACAAATAGAGATAGGGCTAGAGAATAATCCTGGTTAAGAAGATGCTTCGAGTCGTAGTCATTCAGTAGATGTAGCTTTAGGTAGAAGGTGAGGTGGGGACGTTAGGTGAACTATCGAGTGATTCAGCAAGATCTATACATCTTCTCTCAGCAACTTGATGCGCCTATCTTCAACCCACGTTCTCGAATAATTCATCTACTATTCTTTTGCACGTTGGCCTGTGGCTTGTCCAGTTTTGTTCCCAATCAGTGACAACATTTGACTTCTGAGTCTTTTGACGCATCGCCAACTGAAGTTTTGTTCCGCCGAGTTTTACAGAACTTCTCAACAACTTTGGATGTTCAAACGGCGGTAACCATAGGAGTCACCGATCTGGTGGGCGATTCGCCGATCTTGTCCTGAGCTCGCCGAGTTTTACAGACTCCAGATTTTGAAGACAATCTTGAGTCAAATGGCAGAATAGAATTGATAGGCTAATACTTCGGCGAATCACAAACTAGAACTGTTACTTGCCATTTTGTACCTTTTGAGCACCTTCCACACTTTAATCTGTAAAACTAGCACATTATTATTCAATCAATATGCAAAATAGAAGATAACAATGCGTTTTGGGTTGCCTCCCAAACAACGCCTCAGTTAACGTCATGGCACGACGCAAGCTAAAGACTACTCTTCATCCTTGGAATCACCCATGGTGTAATTAGGTGGGTCTTCGGCGAACGGATGATAGTGACTCATTATCAAATGGGTGATTTGAGCATCCTACAGCTGAATGGTCATAGAGTTCGAAGTAGTTAATTCGTTTAGCATATCAATGTTGTCCTTCATGTCATTCAGTTTCTTATCATGCTCATCAAGTTTTTATTGGATGAGTGAGGTGATATCGTTACTTTGCATACCCTCATGCCTCTTTCCCTGTTTGCACTCTCGAAAGGAGAAGTTATTTTCCTTCTCCCTGGCTTGCTCTTTCAATCCCCTCACCCGTTTGGTTAGAACATCTACTTGCGCCACCTATTTATCCCATTCATATTTCATTTGGGCTTCTTTGTTGGTTTCAACCATTTCATTAAGTAGTGTTGCAACGACTTCATAGGGTTGGTTTAGCATTCCGCCTTCAAAAAGGTGCTCAGCTATGCTTCTATTTTTGGGTTCGAGACCCTAATTAAAGCAATCCAATAGTGTCTTATCCTTCATTCCATGGGATAGGCATGTTTGCAAAATTTCTTTGAATCTTTGCCTCAATTCCGAAATTGTCTCCTTTTCTGCTTGTTTGAACGTTAATAGGTTATCCTTGAGGTTCAATAGCTTCAGAAGTGGGTGGTCTGTGTGATATCCATAGTGCCCATCCATTTTTGTTTTTCTGCGTTGATTTTCAGGCAAGAAAAACAAAACTACAACTAAGATTAGTAAAGCTAAAACTAAGAAAAACCAAGAATTCTACTTAACTAAATATTCCAAAATAACACCACTTCCCGGCAGCGGCACCATTTTGATGCTTATCGTGACCAACGACACTAACCTATGGTACGATTGTCTATGATCATCGATAATATAGTAACCCAACCAAGGGTTGGAGTTGTGTCCCAAGGGAGTGGTTTTGAGAATTAATAGAAAAATAAAATTTAGCTCTAATTAGTCGTAGCTAAAGAAATTAACCATTAAAAACATAGTAAATTGATGGGGGTGACACGAAATTGTCAACTATCAATTGGGGTTTTTTGTCACACGTAGTAGAAACAACTAAAATAACAAGAAAATCAGGTATGGGTAAGAGTTCTTGGGTTGTGACCGCAATACAAGTTGAGATAAGTACTTGTGTAGATGCTTTTGAAAGGAAATTTGTAAGTTTATAGTGACTAGGCTAAGCTTTAAATGGAAATAAGTTTCCTCTCGGGCAACTTACCCCGTTTCAAATGCGTTCCTCTCGGACACCAATTTGCCGCATGAAGACCAGCCTACGCCTTACCCCACTCACTCTCTCGAGCTGAGTGTTAGGATATGGGACTAGGGCTCACCCTCTCGGGCTGAACCACATGTCGACCCACTCCTTAGGCCATCAGTCTAGTGGTCTTGGTTTCACGACCTCCCTTTCGGGCAAGCCAAAAACACATGGGTGGCTTTGTATTTGCAAATACAAACCCTTTATATTAAACCACAACCACTAGGTGAAATCACAATTAAACTACATCTAGCCTATCAGCAAGCAAGACCCAACAATAATATCACCACATATTTGCTAAAGCACACCCCAAGAACGGGGGTTTTTAGGCACACATCAAGAAATAACAAAATACACCTAAAATGATAGTAAAATAAAATGGGTATAAGAAATTAAACCTTGATTTAAGCAAAGGAAGAAGAATGGAGAAGATGCACTTTCAACTTAGTGAAGATGAAATCCTTCTTTCTTCAAGTCTCCCAAAAACCCTCTCCAAACTTGAGAGAAAATATCCAAAAAATACTATTCTATTCTTGAAATTAAAATAAATGTTCGACTCTCTAAAATTAATAAATAATTTTAGTATTTATAGACTTCAGAAAATAGTGCTGGCGGATCATTCGACGAGGGTAGTCGAAATCACCGATTAACTCGGCGATTCACCCTTTGATGTAGTTCATCGCCGTCTTGCACTAGCCTTCAGCATCATCGTGCTCTGTGTCATCGGGCGACACAGTACTGCTTTGCGGATATGTTTGGTGGAACGCCAACTGCTCTTTTTATCGCCTTTTTGATCCTTCTCCTTAAGGGCTTCGCGTACTGGAACAAAGGGCGGTGTGCGTCCCTTCAACGAATCGCTAAGTGTGCTTTGCGATGCTCAGGTATCAACATCTTCATTCTTTTCAGCCATTTTTGTTCCTTTTTGCGCCTAAGTGTCCATGCTTCTACTAAAACTTCAAATACCTGAAACTTAAGGGTTTTCATCAGATATTGAGACAAAATAAACATTTGAGGACACTATTTCTGTCAAAATAAAGCCCTAAATGGTCCAATTTATGGAATCATCACTTGGATTGACGCGAAATTGGTGGTGTGGGAAAGAGGATTCAAATACGCTTATTTTGATAGGTTATGGTCCACGTAACTCTTTATATTCTAAGAGACATGGTTGTTTAAAGTTGACCTAAGTAAAATCTTATGTCAATACAGAATTGGTAAGGAAACTTTCAACTTAACTTTATGCTAGGAGTTTCTAGTGACCTTATTTGATATCTAAAATCATTCCACACTGAAGAATTTACCCTTACACATATGGGTAATTTAAGAATCACCCGATATGACCCTACTAGTAAATGAAGAATAATTCGAGTTGTAACTTAGAAATTTTTGAGGTGTTAAAATCACTCCATCAGAACGTTAAAGCTAAGGTAATAATCAATTTCTTTTCTTCCCTTACTTCAATTTATAGTGATTGTTGCATTCTAGAATTTGGTTTAATAGATAGTTTCAGTTGATTTTTTTGGATTTGGAAAATGTGGTTTTTATTTGGCGAACTTTTTAAATCATGGAAGCATCCCTTACATTAAAAACACTCCTTGAAAATTTTGGGCGTAAGGATTACAGGGTATAGGGAAAAACATAGGTTTGAAATGGGGAGGTTATAAACTTAGATTTGGGCAATATTTAGAAGTTCTAATGCCCCAATTTGTACATATTATAGTAGTGTAACAACCCGAACCGTCGTTAATGAGGAAAAGAAAAACACCAAGAAAACTAAGCCCCTCAGACCACTAGAGTGGGCTAGATGCCGCTAGGGCAGTGGCGCTCTAGCGGGATAAGTGGCCGCAAAAGCAGGATAGGCGAGACATAATGTAAATAACGCGAAGTTTGATTTTCTCCTTTTCCTAAAACACTAAAAAGAGGCGAGGAACACTGCAGAAACTCTCAAAAGGCTACCCTAGGCTTGGGAAGGAAGGAGAACAAATTTCTAGAGTAAGGATGTCGATAGCGTGTGGATTTCCTGTCAAATCCACCATCTCATCGTCCGAATACTAGATTTTGAACTACAACTCCTCTGCGAATTCTTGGCGCCCAAGTAGGCTAGGTTTTATTAATTTAGTAGTTGTAAATTCATGACTCACTGCGTAGTATATTGGTAATTGATGGTTGAACTCATGCATAGGCTTTTAAGCACCAAAAAGAGCTGATTATACCTACATTCCTAGGTGTTACATAAGACATATACCGTAGGAGGAAGCCTTATCCCGTGAACTAGGGTTATGTGATGGTTATAATTCTTGTTGTATGATATGAACTGGTCAATGATTTTGTGATATGCATACATGTATGAGATTTAAGATATTAGGGATCATACCTAATAAAAGACTGAAAATGTACAATTGAATGCCATGAACCTAATACTTGATTGTATGGCAATAAGTATGTGGACTATGGATGTGATTGTGATGATGGATCACATGTCACGTTCCTACACACTAACATGCATTGGATCGGGTGTCACATTCCGACACACTAACATGATTGGATCAGGTGTCACGATCCGGCAGACTAACATAAAATGGATCGGGTGTTACGTTCCAGCACACTAACATACGTTGGATTGGGTGTCACGTACTGACACATATACATACATTGGGTTGGGTGTCACGTTTCGACACACTAGCAGTTTGGATACGGGTTCCATGAGAGGACCAATTGTGACAGAATATCTTCATATATGCTTGTTATTAATATATATATACATTTGTGGACTATGGGTGTCGCAAGGAAATTGGGTATATCTCAATAATGTAAATGAACTATGAATGGTCATGCACAAATCGGGATGTGGTATGGTAAGTGGGGAAGAAGGGTCCCGATGTTATCATTCGTTAATTAGAGAGGTCGTGATGTGTATTATCGTTAAGAATTGGGGTGGTGTTATGTCGTCATGATTAATAGTGGGGTATTGAAATAGTTAACAATCCTTGATAGGACGCATTATGGGGTCAAGGGTTGAGTGGAGATGTGTAAGTATTAAAAGGCGTGACGTGAGTGGTTGGCCGGGTTGGTAGGGGTTATGTCTGGAAACTTCTCAAAGAGATAGACTGATTAATCTATGATCAAGGTTTGATCGAGTAAGGGGTTATAGTCCAATGTACTAGTATATGGCTAAGTCTTATGAAAATATAAAGGTGGAGGAATGAACAATCTTATTGCGTGTTTCTTGCTAGTTGATTTTCTTATATTATGTGTTAGATATCAGGTTGACCGATGATGCTTACCAGTACTTGTGGTTATACTAATACTACTCTTGCTATGCCTTTTTGGGCATAGTCTGGTTGCAGGGTCAGTGATGTTTCATAGGTGAAGACGAAGGCAATCTCCAACTGCTTCCATTTTTCCTTCCATGTGGTGGGAGGTGCGTCATTTATAATTTTGGTATACTTTGTAGTCTTAGTAGCTGTTGTACGTGTTTAGACTAGATCCATGAGAGTGTTAATAACTCTACAAGTCTTAACTCGAATTGTTCTAAACTCTTATTTTATGAAAATCTCGATGAAGTTGTTTTATCTTAGTTTTCTTATTCTTCTGCGTGTTTTTAACTATTTGGGAATCGAGGGTTCTCCTACTTAGGTGTTAGAGTAGGTACCCGCATGACCCGGTGGGTTGGGTCGTGACAAATTGCTATCAGATCCCAGGTTACCGGTCGTCCAGTACAAGAGAAAGTGTGGACTACACTCCTGTTGATTGGTGTGTTGACGTCCACATCTAATCTTCAGGAAGTTAGGAATCATTCTAGGAAGTTGTTCCATCTCTTTTTTCCTTTCGTGCAAGTTTTCTCTTGTGGTATGAGTTGAGTCCAATTGGTATCTCCCGATTCAATTGGAAGTCGTAGTCCCGGCTGAAGGCACACAAGCAAAGTAAATTGGAATTGAGAAGGTTCCAATTGGTATATAGCCTTAGAGGCTATATAAATTAATGGATGATCAGTAATGTTAATCTATGGAACAAATTGAGTAGTAATTGAACATGTCTTTGAGTTGTAGCTTGAAATTGTGAATGCGTGCTTATTGATGTCTGATCTAACTGTTGATGTGAAAGTTATATTTTCTTGGATGCTATGATATGACTATGTGAACAGTAATTCCTTGTCTGAATTTCGATGTGCGTAACATGCTAGCATAAATATTCAAAACGGTGCGAGTTGTAAGTGCTTGAGTTTTGTGAACTTATTGTCGGAAAGATAATTATCACTGGGTTAGGTTCAAGGGTCCGGATAAACTACAATGTGATTCGTAAAATGAATGTGGACTTGTGTTGCGACCGACTATAACCCTGTGAGTGTATGTGCATATCTGAGGGATGTGCATGATTGTTGTATTGAATTAATGAGAATAGGTTATGAAGTGTGTACCGTTAGAATTACTCGGGTTCGACAATGACTATCCTAGCTAAGAGTATCATCCTAAATGCTTAGCTATAGGCTAGGAATCAATACGGAATATTAGAAACGGGAAGAACCCTAGGAAATTGTGGACCTAGGGTCCTGTTTCAGTCGGAGCCGCTAGGATGGGATTATTCCCATCTTGGAAAGATCGCCAGCACGACAGTTCTCCTACCAAAGCGGGATAGGGCGAGACAGAATCTCAACCCTGTCTCCCCTACTTTTCGCTAGTCACACAGGTAGACCCCGTATCGTACATGGGTCAATTCTCACAACCATATCAGTACTCAGTAATAAGAACAATATGTTATCAACCCTTAGAAATTAATATTAACTCCAAAAAGCAGCAGAAACGAGCATCCTTATGCTTACAAAAAGTAAGGAAACACGAAAAGATAAAATAAAGTATTATTCAAATAAAAGCCCAAGAGGGGCGAAAAACCAAATCAGGATCCTTGGGACTGGGAGGTATCATCATCAGAGTCTAGGTCCTCCGGGGGTACCAGGCCACTCACGACCTCGTACATAAAGGTTAAATGCTGGAAGTCTCCTTTCTCAACCCGAAGAACCTCATATCCGGGGGAAACACAAGAGAAGATGATTTTTAAGGTCTTCCACATCCAGACCATCAGACGATCCCTCTCCAAACTCTTCCTCTTTTCCTAGCACAGTTCACGATGTAGCATCTCAATCTCTAAAGACGTGCTGGGTGGAACCGGAGTGGTGCTAGCAATGGAACGTCCCAACCTCCTTCGGACGGCCGCCAGGTCCTGCACCAGTGCACCTGAGAGTGGGGGCTGGGAC
This sequence comes from Solanum piurae, assembly GCA_029582685.1. NCBI lineage: Eukaryota > Viridiplantae > Streptophyta > Magnoliopsida > Solanales > Solanaceae > Solanum > Solanum piurae. The sequence goes on along the minus strand of JAJOOO010009626.1, from coordinate 17,983 downwards.
CGGGTGGGAAAAGTGTTATCACCTGCACCATTTTCCCCTCTCTCATCATTCATCTCTGCAGCCGCCTGACTATTGCTAGCCATGTTTTTCCTCCTCCTCTTGCTCCTGAAGGTACAACCCTACCTAATTTAAATAGGGTTAAAAGGGGGATACATAGAAAGTAACTCATCGGTGTCCAAGAGGGGCACCCCTGCTCGTTTGCACATCGCTGTCACCAGTAACAGTAGGAAGAAGGATTTCTTGTTGCCCCGATAGAACATCTTCCATTCTGAGATGATTTGCGCACCCACATTTAGTCGAATGCTCTGTATGGCACACGCCACCACCAAAGACCGAGGAAACATCAAGTCGATATGGTTGCCCGATTGGCGGATCCTCTTGTTAACAAAGTACAGCCACCGCTTAGCATCCGTTGACTAGTTAGCACTAGTGATGCCCTCTGTAGTGGCCCAATAGACCCGATCCCGATGCACAGGCTCGATAAGTGTATCCTTTATCCAGCCCAAATCCATCTCCCTTAGCTTGGCCTAGTACTCTGTATTAGGGACCTCTGGCACCTCAAGCACATCATTTATGTAGGAAGCATTTTAGGGAATGTCAACTCCCATGATACAGATGGTATGGTGAAGGTCGTCCCAACAGAAGGTGGGGAGGATAACATAGAAGTCCCTCACCCAGTTGGAGCGTGTAGTAGGGGGAGCCTCTGTGAGTGGGCCCCAGTTGAACTTCATCAACCGATTATAAAATGTAGGTGTTTTATCCTCTAGGTTCAGCAACTGAAATCCCAACTCACAACAGAATTTGTTGTTTTTGCAATCGTGGTGCCTTTCTTGACTGACAGCATTGGGAAACCAAATGAAGGGTAGATTTTCCTCGTTAAATTCAACCATTAAGATAAGCCTGCAAAAATTAGGAAGGCATAAACATTAGAACTCCATGGGATTAGACAATATCTGGTTAAAGGGAAAAGGAAATTTTATATCCTTAAAGGGACAGAGGCAACTGTTTCCCCATGTCTCGCAACAACGGCCCAACTCCTACCAGAGCGGGAGGAGAGAGGCCGCCACAGTGAGATGAAGGCCACCAGAGGATGAACTCCAGGTGCAATCATGGCGCCTCTTCATCCCAAAAACCTTGTTTTCAACAGAATTTCAGCAGATCAGAGTCTATAAAGTACTCCAGTAACTAAATATGTTATCATTCTAGCGAAATAACCATAGATGATGTCTGAATCCGAGTTTACACCAAGTAAACCTTTCAACTTCCCCCTACCTATTTTGGAACCATTCCGATCATTTATGAAATCCTTACACACAGGACCTTGTAGAGTTGTTGGGGATGTAAGGGAAGTGCCTATGCTACATTTTTCTATCGAACAGTCAAACTATGTTCATTTTGAAAAGCTACCCCAAAAACCGTTCTCATTCGATCAGTTATCATCATGCAATTATAGTTAAGTAAGTATTGAAGAAAATAGTGTAAGAAACAAGAACATTATCTCGAATTTGATGTTTGGAGTGAAGCGTTTGAGAGAGTTTTTGGGGGTTTTGTGTAGATAAAGAGGAACTTGGGAAACTATTCCCCTTTCCCCCTTAAATAGATTTTGATCTCCCGCTATAGCGGGAGTGTCCCAGCCACAGCAGCCCCACTTCAGCGGGAACCCTACCGCTCTAGCTGGCAGGCTATGCGTTTGAGCATGTCTCTATCGATGTGTGTTGTTTCATTTCCGTAACAGGTCCTTTGAGTATACAACCTTCCGTGCTCTAGATTTAAAAAACTACCATCCTTCATGGCTTCGAAATGGACCGATTCACTAGTTTAGAAGTACTCCATAAAGGGCGCATGTTAAGTCGTTCGCTACTCATTTGGGGATGAATGAGGGGTAAATTGTTATCTATTGTAACGACCCGAACCGCTGTTAATGAGGAAACGAAAAACATCAGGAAAACTAGGGCCCTTAGTCCGCCAGAGCGGGCTAGATGCTGCTAGGGTGGCGACGCTCTAGCCGAATAAGTGGCCACCAGAGAGAGATGGGAAACACATATTGTAAATAATGCAAAGTCTGATTTTTCCTTTTTACAAAAACACCAAAAATAGGCGAGGAGCACCCCAGAAATCCTCAAAAGGCTGCTCTAGGTTTAGGAAAGAAGGAGAAAGATATTTCTAGTCTAAGGATGTCGATAGCGTGTGGATTTTCAGTCTCGTCGTCCAAAAACAAGATTTCGAGCTACAATCCCTTTGCAAATGATTGGCGCCCAGGTAGGCTAGCTTTTATTAATTGAGTAGTTATAAATTTGTGACTCACTACGTAGTATATTGGTAATTGATGGTAGAACTCATGAATAGGATTTTATGCACCGATTTTTTTATTATTATACGTATATTCCTAGGCGTTACATCACAAGTATAGAATATGAGGAAGCCCTATCATGTTAACTAGGGTTATGTCATGGTTGGAATTCTTGTTGTGTGATATAAACTTGTTAATGGTTTCGTGATAACCATACATGTATGGGATTTTAGATATTATATATCGTACCTAATAAAATACTTAATATGTACAATTGCATGCCATGAACCTAATACTTGATTGTATGGCTATAAGTATGTGTGCTACGGATGTGAATGTGATTGTACTGATGGATCGGGTGTCACATTCCGGCACACTAACATGCATTGGATCGGGTGTCATATTTCGGCACACTAACATGCATTAGATTGGGTGTCCCGTTCCGGCACACTAACATGCATTGGATCGCGTGTCACATTTTGGCACACTAACATACGTTGGATTGGGTGTCACGTACCGACACATAAACATGCATTAGATCGGGTGTCACGTTCAGGCACACTAAAAATTTGGTCGTGGGTTCCATGAGAGGACCACTTGTGACCGATATATTTATATACCCTTGTTATTGATAATTGGATATGTATGTTGTTATCAAAATAATAACTAGGTTGCGCATTATATATATATACATTCATGGACTATGGGTGTCGTATGAAAATTGGGTATATCGCGATAATGTAAATGAACTATGAATGGTCATGCACAACTTGGGATGTGGCATGGTAAGTGGGGCCCAAGGGTCGCGGTGTTATCATTCATTATTTATAGAGGTGGTGATGTGTATTGTCGTTAATAATTGGGATGGTGATATGTCATTAAGATTAATAGTAGGGTATTGATGAGTCCGAAGTTTGGACTCATTTAGGGCTTTATTCACAATGATTTAGTGTCCTCAAATACTTATTTTGTGCAAATAACTGATGCTAAACCTTTGATTCTCATGTACATGGAGTGAGGAAGAAAGCTAAGACAGAAATGGGAAATAGACACAACACAAGCAAAGAAGAGAAGGGAAAAATAGGCTTGATGATCGCCGATTCCATTCATCGATTCACCAAATTACCACTCTATCATCTAAAGTTACAAAATGTTGAGGCTAAATTAGGGGTCACTTTGGGGAGAAGTAATTATATTCGGTGTGTCGCCGATCTCTTTGATGTTGGACTACCAGGTCGCCAAAAGTGCTATCGGAGATCCAAACAAGTGCTAATGGGCGAGGTAAAAGGAGAAAGGGCGACTTGCGGAACCACTCAGTGATCCCGATCTAGATCGTATAAAATAACAACGGCTGAACCAAGAAGAAGTGAAAAATGAAGGCGAGAGGAAGGAACATCGGCGAGTCGCCGAACTGTCAGCGAAGCCCGACTTACCTCGCCGATTGGTCCTAAATGGTCACACATCAGACTTGCATAAATTGATTTTTTTTAGAGAGAGAAGGCATTCATAAACGTGAGGAACACAAGTTTAAGAGTAAAAACACTACCATTGTGGATTTCAAGTAATTTTAGCAAGGTTTTTCATTGATATTTTGTAATAGTGAAGATTCTAGTTGATTTTAACTTTCAATTTTCATTGTTACCTATCTATGGAAAACATGGCAGATGTTGATTTTCATCTTTTTGCTATGATTGGCTAAAACCATCTCCTTGGAGTTTTGATTATGTGACCAATTATTGTGCTTTACTAAGTGGGTGTCATTGGTTTGTAAATAATGGTGTTAATTTGAAGTGGGTCTAATTTGCTGCTGCGTTTTGAGGTCATCTTGAATGACTACTGTCACTAGTTCAATGTTTTGCTCTTGCTCGAGATAGAAGTGCAAAGCCAAAGCAGCAAGTTTAGCATCCTTAGTAGTGGGTCGCCATGATTTCAGCTTGAGAAAGTGAAACATGGAACCTATCCTTTGTATCTAGCTTGAGAGAGTGGATTTGATGAGGACAAGGGTTGGGCATCTTCCATCAAGTGTTGAAGTTTGAGAGAATTCGACAATGATAAGGTAATTGTTCGAGAGAAAACTGTGTTACATATTGTCCTACCTACCCACTACAATGTATCCCATTGTGAGCATCAATGCTTATCCACTAAGTTGAATTCAATAATTGGTTGATCAGTTCCCTAAGTGTTACCTCATTATTTGATAATTTCGTGTCAGGTGTTGAATTGTATTGATAATTATAACCTCAAATTCGAATGTTAAACCAAAAAGGTGCAGTAAGTGTTCAGTTGAAGAGATTATTTTCATACTTCTATAATTGAATTTGAAGGAAAAGCTACTCTCTGTGGGATCAACCCCAACTCATTTAATTGGGTTATATACTGACTAGCGATCGTTGATGCTTCGAACTGGATAAAGTGTCTTTGAAATGTTAATCAAAATGGCGCCGCTGCCGGGGAGTAGTGTTACTTAGAATTCTTTGATTGAAGATTTGATTTATGGATTGTTTGGATGTAGTTAAATTGGCTTAGGCTTCTTTGTCTAGTTTTGGATGGACTACAGAGAAGTAAATATGAGTGAGGAAGTGGTAGTCAAGAAGGCCATTGGTATAGTATCGATGATATCAATAGTGTTTACAACCCATCTCATGCAGGTGAAATTTGTGCAATTTGCCTACCACAAGCTGATGGGGATGAAATATTTTAAGTCACTGACATGAATTTTCTTCTCGTCCAAATGAGAGGACTCTAAAGCATGAAGACCCACATGAGAATGTAAGAAGCTTTACAGAGGTGTGCAACCTGTTGTCATTCAAGAATGTGTCACAAGAGTCAATCTGGCTTCGGTTATTTGCACTATCTTTGATGGGGGAGGCTAGAAAGTGGTTGGCCGAGTTAACAAACAACTCCATCACATCATGGTAGGAGTTGATTATAGCATTCAATACAAGATTCATTATCCCATCAAAGATGAGGAAGCTTAGAGATGACATTCAAGGTTTCAAGCGATGGGAGGGTGAACACATCCATTAAATGTGGATGAGGTTTAAGAAATTCTTACTTTAATGCCCAACTCACGGTTTACCAAACGATATACTACACCAATATTTTTACCGAAGTCTTGATTCGGTTAATAAAGGGGTGGCTGATCAATTGGCACGAGGGGGAATAATGTTGCAATCATTTGAGGTGGCTTTGATTCTTCTTGATGACGTGAATAAAATAAATCAAGTGTGGTACACCCAAGGGGACCTGTGGAGTGTTTAGAGATGAGAAGGGTTCTTCCTCTGGTTACTCAAGGCCGGGGAAGAATCAAGGTTGGAACTCCAAGTGATACGAGAAGGGTTTCCATCCACGCTATCTACAGTAGGGCGGAAATCAAGGTTGAACCTATCACAAGGGAGAAGAGCAAAGAAGATACTATCAAGATTGGGCCGAGAAAAGCGACTATTGGAAAAGGGATGAGGATCATGAAGAGGACCACATTCACTCAAGTGAAAGCCCTAAATCGAGAGGGAGTGCAAGTAGTCCGAGGGTTAATGATTTGTTGTCACGCATCCTTGGTAAAGTCGAAGGTTTGGATGACTTGTTAAAAGGGATAAAATCCAACTTTTCATCATTGAACAATAAAGTGAACTCTCATGTAGATGCAATAAAAATACTTGAAGGTCAGATGAGTTCACTTTCAGCACAATTGAAACCAAAAATGATAGTGAAAAATGATGATAGAGAGTTGGTTGTGGTGACTCGAAGTGGAAAGGTAGCAATAGGCGATGTGACGGGAAATGAAGAAGCTCAAATGCATGAAGAAGACAAAGGGATGGATAAACAAGAGGCACCTATCCATCGAAGCATTGCCAAAGGACCACAAAAGGATATGGAGAAACACAATAAAAGCCCAAAAGTTATACAACCTTTACCCAAAATAGCGCCTCTATTTCCTCAACGTCTAAAGAATAATAATGAGGATAAGAAGTTCAAGAATTTTCTATCGGTGTTCAAGATATTATCAATTAATCTTCCTCTAGTGGAAGCATTGTTGGAAATGCCGGGGTACGCCAAATTTATGAAGGAGTAAGTCACAAAGAAAGGGAGTTTGGATTTTGAAACAATAGAAGTCTCCCATAGTTGTAGTGCAATTATGACTAAGGAGCTGATCAAAAGAGAAAAGATCTCGGAGCGTTCACCATCGGCATGCTCCAATTTGCTAAAGCCCTAAGAAATTTGGGAGCAAGCATCAATTTGGTGCCATATGCGATCTATAAGCAACTTGGGTTGTGGTAACCAAAAGCCACAACAATGAGACTCTTGATGGCAGACCGATCAATTAAACATCATGTGGGGATACTATATGACATCTTGGTAAAGGTTGACCGATTTATTTTCCCAGCTGATTTTGTCATTCTAGATTGTGAAATAGATGATGAAATTCCCATCATTTTGGGAAGACCATTCTTGGCAACCGGAATATCATTGGTGGATGTTGAGAGTGGAGAATTAAAGTTTTGGGTGAATGAAGATGAATTAACCTTTAATGTGTGTAAGTCAATGAAACACCCAAGTGATATTCACGTGGTCTCCACGATTGATGTTATTGATGAGGCGATGTCTAATGTGAGCCATTTGATGTGTATGAGTGAGCCACTTGAAGTTGTACTTACTAACTATGATGAGTTCGAAATTTAGGGGTATGAAGAGGTAGTAGCTGCTCTATCAAGTTTGGGGGGGGGGGTATTCAAAGAATCCATTGAAATTGGACATTGATTTAAAAATTGAGAAAGTCCTCCCACAAAACCATCAACAATAGAACCACCAAATCTAGAGTTGAAAGTACTTCCCTCTTATCTCTGATATGCTTTCTTGGGGGCAAATAACACTTTACCGGTGATCATTGCAGCTGATTTGCATGATTGCTAGATAAAATTTCTCCTTGAGGTGTTGAGAAGGCATATCAAAGCTATAGGGTGGACTATCGCTGACATAGTGGGCATTCCTCCCTATATTTGCACTCACAAAATTCACCTTGATAGTGATTATAAGCCAAGTGTTGAACATCAACTGAGATTGAACCCACCAATGCAAGAAGTGAAAAAGGAAATAATAAAGTGGTTGGACGCAGGTGTGATCTATCTTATTGCGGATAGAAAATGGGTAGGTCCTGTACAATGTGTACCGAAAAAAGGAAGGCACATAATAGTCCCAAATGAAAAAGGGGAGCTTGTATATATGAGACCGGTGACCGGGTGGAAGGTATGCATGGATTACCAGAAGCTAAATTTGTGGACTGAAAATAATCACTTTACCATACCCTCTATTGATCAAATGCTTGATCGACTCTCCTAGGGAGGTTGGTATTGCTTTTTCGATGGGTATTCCGGTTATAACCAAGTCTCCATTGCTCCGGAAGACCATGAGAAAATAACCTTTACGTGCCCATATGGTAATTTTTCCTTAAAACGAATGTCGTTTGGTTTATATAATGCTCCGGCTACCTTTCAACGTTGCATGTTATCTATTTTTGCTGACATGGTGGAGGATTCAATGGAAGTATTTATGGATGACTTCTTAGTTGTGGGTGACACCTTTGAAGCATGTTTAGAGCACATAGGACAAGTTCTTCAAAGATGTGTGGAGACAAATTTAGTCCTAAATTGGGAAAAATATCATTTCATAGTTAAGGAAGGTATAGTGCTTGGTCACAAAGTGTCGCAAAAGGGGCTGGAGATTGACAAAGCAAAGATTGAAGTTATTGAGAAGTTATCTCTATCAATTTTAGTGAGGGGTGTTCATAGTTTTTTGGGACATATCGACTTTTACCGGAGGTTCATCAAAGAATTCTCAAAGATTGCACATCCTCTATGCAAATTCTTAGAGAAAGAGGTGAAATTCCACTTTGATGATGCTTGCATGGTAGCTTTCAAGTGTTTGAAAGAAATTTTGGTTTCCACCCCGATCATCATTAGTCCCAATTTGTCAGACTCTTTCAAAGTAATGTGTAATGCAAGTGGCACACCATTAGGTGTTGTATTGGGGCTAAAACGGAACAAACTTTTTCACCCCATTTACTATGCAAGCAAAACTCTAAACAGTGCTCAACGTAACTATACAATTACCGAACAAGAGTTACTTGCAGTAGTTTGAGCGTTTGAGAAGTTCCGGGCATACTTGCTAGGTACTTAAGTGATTGTTCACACTGATCATGATGCATTGCGCTACCTGATTGCAAAGAAAGACAACAAGGCAAGATTGATAAGGTGGGTGCTTCTATTGCAAGAGTTCGACTTTGAAGTCAAAGATAAAAGAGGTTGTGAAAATTAGGTGGCAGACCACTTATCAAGATTGGAAGGCAAGGAGAATGACGAGCTAGAGATCGACATAAATGATGTTTTTGCCGATGATAAGGTATTTACGGTACCTCTCAAACAACCTCCTTGGTATGATGATTTTGCCAATTATGTAGTGTGTGGATTAATGCCGGACGAACTGAACTTCTACCAACAAAAGAGGTTCTTGTTCGATGTTAAGAAGTTCTTTTGGGATGAACCATATTTATTTTGAGAATGTGCTGACGATATCATTAGAAGATGTGTTCTAGAAGAAGAAGCCACTGAAATTCTCCATGCTTGTCACGCTTCACCAGTTGGAGGTCATCATGGTGGTGTACGTACAACTGCTAAAGTTCTACAAAGGGGGTACTACTGGTCGTCTCTCTACAAATATGATCATGAGTGTGGTAAGAAGTGCACTCAATGTCAGGAATAAGGTGGAGTGTCCAAAAAGACACGAGTTTCCACTTACACCCATTTTAGAAGTTGAGCTATTTGATGTTTGGGGGAATAGATTTTATGGGCAAATTTGTGAGTTCGTTTGGTAATAAGTATATCTTGGTGGCTGTAGATTATGTTTCCAAATGGGTGGAGGCTGTTGCACTTCCAAACAAACAAGGAATACGCATTGTTCAATTTTTGAAACTTTATATCTTTGCGAGATTTGGTACTCCTCGGGCTATTATTAGTGATGGGGGATCCCACCTTTACAACAAGTGATTCTCAGCTGCATTGAGCAAGTATGGAGTGAAACACAAAGTACCAACTCCGTATCATTCCCAAACGAGTGGCCGGTCAAAGTGTCAAACCGGGAGATCAAAAGAATCTTGGCTAAGACAGTGAATGTTAATAGAACTGATTTGTCTTGAAAGCTCGATGATGCAGTATGGGCATATCGTACCACATACAAAATACCAATCAATATGTCTTCGTATCAGCTAGTTTTTGGTAAATCTTGCCATCTACCAGTTGAATTGGAACACAAAGCATTGTGCGCATTGAAAACTTTAAATTTGGACTGGGCAAAGACCTCAAAAGAGAGATTAGAGTAGTTAAATGAGTTGGACGAATTCAGATTCAAAGCTTATGAAAGTTCAGCCTTTTACAAGTAAAAGATGAATAAATGACATGATGCTAATATCCTTAAGAAGGAGTTCAGAGTGGGAGTATGGGTGTTACTATAAAACTCTTGACTTAGACTCTTTCCAGTAAATCTCAAGTCCAAATAGTCGGGACCGTTTAGAGTGACATGAGTGTTCACAAATGGTGCCATCGAGGTTGAAAGTCGAGAAGGACCTGCATTTAAGGTGAATGGGAAACGCTTGAAATTATACTTTGGCAAGTGCCAAGAGATTTCTCTGAATGAGGTGGTGTACCTAGAAGATGCTTGAGAGCATTTCCACATCGTGCCACAACGTTAAATAAGGCGCTTCTTGGGAGGCAACCCAAGTACTAGTGTTTTAAAATAATGTGTGTTGATTTTGCAGGTGCAGGATTTTATGCGAGAGAAATATGTTATTGGCGAATCACCGAACCCATTCGGCAAGCATGAAATAGTCCGCCCTATGGCCTTCACAAATGGGGTTGAGATTCGGGAAAATTCTGCGGGAGACCTTCATCACTTGGCAAATCACAGATATGATTAGGTTACTCGATATTTCTCGCCCTTTTACTTGATCGCTGACAACATAACTCAATGATAGATCGGCGGAGTTCTAAGTCCATTTTTCAAGTCGCCAACCTATACTGCGACCTCTTGCATTTCCGCCAAATTACCCCTTTCTGGGAGTGTCACCTAATTGAACAAAAGGTGATATTATGCTCATTGGGCACACCGCCGAAGCATTCGACGACTGTTTCATTCTCTCGGCGACTGGGTGCTTAGTGAAGATTCCTCATCACCTTGCTCTGCATGTTTACATACTAAAATTTTATCTTTATTTGCTAGTTTTTATTCTTGTTTTATTATCTGGAGTGTCTGTTCTCTACTCACATTGGGGACAATGTTAAATGATTTTAGTGGGGGTATGTCCTTGGTCAGTGAATTCTGTGGTATCCTTGGACCCTTTTTGACACATTATTGCCACCTCTTGTGTATTTAATTGTGTTTGTTCTTGTGCAAATTTGAGTATCGGTCTTGTTTAATATCGATGACTTGAGTAGTACTCTCAATCGAACAAACATGAATGTGCGGCTACGTTGAGGCCAAATGAAGTTGCATGGACAATATGTCAACTTTTTGCAAACCTATGGGTGGAGTCATGCATGTGTTCATCTTTGTCAGTGTGAGTGTTGATCGTGATTCCGGAGTTATAAATTGTTGAACCATTGTGTGTGATTATGAAAACATTCTTTGTCTGAGGGCATTTGAGTACTTTTGTTGAACTTGAACTTGCATTTGAAGCAAGTATTGTGAACTTGAGAATCTTTGATAATGATGAGTCACAACTGGAATCTTCGAGTGCAAAATTGATCCTTGCATGAGTAAGTTGAGTCATGTTGTGTTCATTCATGATTGAGACTTGTGTATCACTGTTTGAAGCACCACTTTTGGAACTGCTGAAATTTAGTTTTACTTGAGGACAAGCAAAAGTTTAAGTTGGGGGTGTTGATGAGTTCGAAGTTTGGACTCATTTAGGGATTTATTCACAATGATTTAGTGTCCTCAAATACTTATTTTGTGCAAATAACTGATGCAAAACCATGATTCTCAGGTACATGGAGTGAGGAAGAAAGATAGGACAGAAATGGGAAATAGAGACAACACAAGCAAAGAAGAGAAGGGAAAAATAGGCTTGATGATCGCCGATTCCACTCGGCGATTCACCAAGTTTCCAGTCTACCGCCTAAAGTTATAGAATTCTGAGGCTAAATTAGGGTTCACTTCGGTGAGAAGTATTTCCATTCGGCGTGTCGCCGATAGCTTCGACGTTGGACGACCAGGTCGCCAAAAGTGTTGTCGAAGATCCAAACAAGTGTTGATGGGCGCGATAAAAGGAGAAAGGGTGACTCGAGGAAATACTCGGCGATCCTGATCTAGATCACCTAAAATTACATTGGATGGACCAAGAAGAAGTGAAAAATGAAGACGAGATCGAGGAAGGAACATCGGTGACTCATCGAACTATCGGCGAAGCCCGACTTACCTCACCGATCGGTCCTAAACGGTCACACATCAGACTTGCATAAATTTGTTTTTGCTAGAGAGAGAAGGCATTCAGAAATGTGAGGATCACAAGTTTGAGAGTAAAAACACTACCATTGTGGATTTCAAGTGATTTTAGCACGATTTTCATTGAAATTTTGTAATAGAGAAGATTGTAGTTGAGTTTAACTTTCAATTTTCATTTTTACCTAGCTATGGAAAACATGGCAGATGTTGATTTCATCTTTTTGCTATGATTGGCTAAAACCCTCTTTTTGGGGTTTTGACTATGTGACCAATTGTTGAGTTTTACTAAGTGGGTGTCATTCATTTGTGAATAATGGTGTTAATTTGAAGTGGGTCTGATTTGCTGCTACGTTTTGAGGCCATCTTGCATGGCTATTGTCACTAGTTCAGTGTTTTGTGCTTGCTCGAGAGAGTAGTGCAAAGAAAAGGTAGCAAGTTTAGCATCCTTAGTAGTGGGTCGCCATGATTTCAGCTTGAGAAAGTGAAACATGGAACCTATCCTTTGTATCTAGCTCGAGAGAGTGCATTTGATGAGGACAAGGGTTGGGCATCTTCCGTCTAGTGTTGAAGTTCAAGAGAATTCGACAAAGATAAGGTAATTGTTTGAAAGAAAATTGCTTTACATATAGTCGTACCTACCCATGACAATTTATCCCATTGTGAGCATCAATTTTCATCCACTAAGTTGAATTCAATATGTGGTTGGTCAATTCCCAAGTGTTACCTCAGTATTTGATCATTTAGTGTCAAGTGTTGAATTGGATTGATAATTATAACCTGAAATTCGAAGATTAAACGAAAAAGGTGCATTAAGTGTTCAGTTAAAGAGATTATTGTCATACTTCTATAATTGAATTCAAAGGAAAAGCTACTCTATGTGGGATCGACCCCAACTCATTTAGTTGGGTTATTTACTGACTAGCGATCATTGATGCTTAGAACTGGATGAAGTGTCTTTGAAACATTAATCAGGTATTGAAATGGTTAACAAGCCTTGATAGGAAGAATTATTGGGTCAAGGGTTGAGTGGAGATGTGTAAGTAGTAAAGGGCATCACGTGATTGGTTGGCCGGGTTGGTAGGGGTTATGTCCAGAAACTCCTCTAGGAGATAGACTTATTAAGCTATGATAAAGGATGGATCGAGTAAGGATTTAGAATCTAGTGTACTAGTATATGTTTAAGTCTCACGAAAATATAAAGGTGGAGAAATAAACAGTCTTATTGCGTGTTTCTTCCTAGTCGATTTTCTTATATTATGCGGTAGGCATCGGGTTGACCGATGATGCCTACCACTACGTGTGGTTGTATTGATACTACATATTTTTGGCATAGTTTGGTCGCAGGGTCAGTGATGTGTCATAGGTGAAGACGAAGACAATCGCCAACAACTTCCATTTTTCCTTCCATGTGGTGGGAGCTACGTCATTTATAATTTTGTTATACTTTGTAGTCTTAGTAGCTCTTGTACCTGTTTAGACTAGATCCCTGTGGGTGTTAATTACTTTACAAGTCTTAACTCAAACTGTTTTAAACTCTTATTTTATGAAAATATCCATGAAGTTGCTTTATCTTAGTTTTCTTAATCTTTCGCATATTTTTAATTGTTTGGGAACTGAGGGTTCTCCTACTTAGGTGTTAGAGTAGGTTCCCACACGGCCTGGTGGGTTGGGTCTTGACAAGTAGTTGGATACTTTAGGAACACTGATCAGGAATTATTTGGTCAGAAACATAATTTTTGGATCAAGGGGCGCCATTGAAGCACCCTTTGAGGTTCTGAAATGATAAAAGACCACTATATAGGGAGCCGTTGTAGCGGAATATTCCTACTATGACGGCCTCTATATAGAAGGAAACTAGAGGCAATAGCCTCCTAGTTCGGCCAAGGGTGGTATTTTTCTCTGTAACGTTTTTTCTATGCAAGTTTAAGAATTTTAATACACCTATTGATGTTTTTTGCAGATCCTAAAACTCAATGGCTGACACTCCCATCAAGAATATTGATATTGTGAGCTTTATAGAAAAGGCTAGTAAGGATAGATACCTTGAATACAGGTGGAAAAATCCTTATTTTGAGATGGTGTTTGCCATGCAGGGTGTGGTGAGGAAGGCAAGTGTTTTCCACACTCCACTAGAAGAGTTTGTTGGGTCGCATTGGTTGAAGCTCCCTTGCCGCATTCTCAGGCTACATGAAGGAGTTCTATGCCCTCCTACCCATCATTTGGAATGACCCCAACCACATCTTTTGCCTCCAAGAAACGGATGTCTCATGGGGATAGAGATTGTGAATGACGTTTTATGTGTACTGAACGACTCCAATACAGATTATGAGGTCATACTCAGGAGAACGAACAGGAAATGGTTGTGAGATGCAATAGTCGAAGAGTAGCACTTAATGAGGTACCCTATTAAAGCAGATGACCTACTACAACCGCTAAGGAGTAAGGTTGGTTTTGCTGACGAACACATCTTCCCTTATCTGAGGTTGATGGGAAATTCCCCAATCTGGACCTGTCTTACCACATAAAAAATAACAATGACTATCGTCCATATATTCTCCTGGATGGTTCTTCCCACACTTTTCGAAGACCGGAAAAGTGCAACCACTAGTGACACTGCCATGAGACTTAGAGCCTGGTGCCCGGTGCTTGTTCTCTTATTCAAACTTTGGTACTAAAGAACAAGCAAAGGATGGGGCTAGGCTTGAATACTTCTGACGAAACTAAGAGAGTCTATTTCTACAGGTTGAGAGTAGTCCACACAATCAGTGCTTTCCATTTGGATACCCCTAGCACTCTCCTTAACCTTATCTTTCTAAATTTGTTGGGCATTAGTAATCAACTAGAAGATGTCCATCTCCTTAATCAGGATTGTTATTTAACACTCTTTCATCACTATCTCAAAAACACCGGAGACAAACTTACTCATGCGGGCCCTACATCCGGCCGCCGTAGTTGGATCATAATTTGAAAGTTGAGTGAACTTCAACGAGTACTCCTTTAGTGTCATATTTCCCTATTCAAGTGGAAAGAACATTCCTGAAAAGTAGCCTTAAACTTTTTCCAGTCCACTAGACCTCCATCAACAACCCTATCTTCTTTCCATTGCTTATACCAAATATAAGCCGCTTCCTTGAACTGATAAGCAACTAACTCTGCGCTCTCAACAAGAGTGACACCCATTATCTTAGTAATCTTCTAGATTCCCTCAGTAAAATTTTATGGATCCTCATCTACCTTAGAACCATTGAACTTCAAAAGGTTTATCCGAGTGAAAGCCCGGACTTGAGCTACATTTGTATTACCATTTGGATAGACTCAAGCCACAACTTCTTGGTTGTCCTGAGTAGTCATTTATTGGGATAGGACTTGTAAAGCAGCCAACTTAGCATCAAAGACATGTTAAACCAAAGGTTCTACTCGAGGTGGAGGTCCTTGTTGCTCCTCATTCATGTTCCTTCTGATATAATCTCTTCTAGAAAGCATGATATTCTAAATGTGTAGATATCATGTTAGAAGGAGATTATACAGAGTTTCACTCTATCGCAGGACTAAGAGTATGAAAAAAGTGAAGTATTACCCAAAAGGTTTCATAGCCTCCTATTCAAAGATGTGGCGCGCTTCACACCCATGAACAAGACTCTACTTAATATGGCTTTTGGATACTCTAAGAAACTTGAACCTGATGCTTTAATACCAAGTTTGTCATGATGGGAGACTAACCCCTAGTAATAATACGGTGTTTAGATCCACGAGTAACTTTAAGCTAACCTTAGGTCTTGAATGACATAAAGATCAACATAAAAACAACTAAAGATAACTGAAATACTTATGTGGAAGCTAAAACTAGAATAGTCCATTAAAATATAATAGCCTAATATTTGCAAAACATAAGTTAAATCTAAATTGATTATTTGAAAGCCTCTACTACAATCAGTTGCTAGAAAAAACCCATAGCTAACTCTAAATATCTATAAATAAAAGCATAGTACTAAAGTTAAGATAAAGGTCGTCCTTAAAGGGGGATGACTTCCTAACTCCGATACTGCTAGCTAGAGATCACACTAACCGTGAGATGGATACTAAGCGTCTAAACAAATATTGTAAAACAATATATGCAAAAAGTATGTGGTCAGTACTTTATGTACTAATTATGAGGGATAATGCTAGATATACATGAATACTGAACAAGTTGAACTCTGAAAACATATTGATGCACTAACCAGGTAAATAATATGAAGTCAGATAAATGTTGTATTCAATTAACTGGATGCTTGGTCATGCAATGATGCTAAAAGACTGGCCATGGGAGATACTAAAGCAGACAAATAACCATGTGAGTTACAACATGGAGTTGATATATAATCCCCATCAAAAGGCCCTTATATACTTTGCAAAGGTATAATGGTTGATTTTAGCTAATGGAACCGCTAAGCTAATGTTAATAAAGACTTATTAGATGGCCTCAACTAAAGGGAGACCCCTTTAAATCCCTTGATGAAACAAAGTTTTGGGACTTAAGGATTGCTTCTAAACAACCCAACAGATGTAGACGATGCGCCTTCATCCCGTACTCTTCTTGGTGCTGAGTAAGAATCCCAATGGAAAACATATAATTAACTTATATAATAATAGTTTGATAATACTAAAATACTATTAATTTCCGATGATAACTGAGTAGGTCATGAATCATGAATTTAAAAATGATAATTACTGATAATATTTGATAGATACTTTATTTGACACGATCAAAATTCAGGCTTCGTTCTGCGGCGGTTTTCAAGCTAGCACCCGTTTCAGCATATCATCTCGCTCGATTCAAAAAAAAAAAAAAAGAGACGCAGTTTTTGATTATCCAGTTCTATATCGAAAACGAGCAGTTGATCCCACGAAAGCAACGCTGGTTTTGTTGCGGGTTCAACTGGAATTGTAAGCTACCCAATGCTAGATGCAGAGGCGCATAATAGATCGATATGAACATTATGAGCTTCCCCGTAATAAAACCAGTTGTTGCTGATACCTTCTTCTCGGTTCCTTCTTCCATAACCAGAGCTCGGAGAAGGAAGAGTTGTAAATATGAAACATGCATCTGAAGAATATAATTTTGAGTCATAAAAATACTTATATATTGTGGGTTCATGAAAATACCAATTAAATCATATAATTATAAGTAAAACACGCAATTAAATACTAATAAAATAGAATATCCAAGTTTTAACAGAAGCCCATAAAATAATAGAAACCCTAGGTTTTGTAGAATCATATACATGGAAAGCTGTTGTTTCTTTGGGACTCAATCGTATAGAGGATACCCATTGATGAAATCCCACATACCTGAAATGGAATCCCTTCCTTGAATTTCTTCAATGGAGACTTGAAGTATGGAACCCTAATTCTTGGTTAAGAGGAAACTTGAGAGAGAATCTAATTTGAGGAATTGTGTGTGAGAGGGGCGGGGGGTGGGGGTTAGGTCACTAATTTAATTTCCCTTAATCCAACTCAGAATAGGTTAAAATGATAAGCATAGGGCATAAATCAGTGGGAAAATACCAAAATGATCCATTCTTAAAAACTTATGACATGTTCTTTGATGGACATCTACAGTCTGTGGTTTCGTCTATGGTTTGTGGTTCCATCCATGAACCTAGTTCCCCGTCCGTAGAAATCAGAGTGAAATTTCGAGTTTATGAACATTGATTTTATGAGACCTTTCTATGGGCAATAGTCTGAACTATGACTTGTAAAAAGGGTTCATATGAATCCAGTTGAAGTTGGGTTTTTGAAGTCAATCTATGATTCAAGTCTTCGACATACAAAAGAATTTATGACCCATAAAATTGTCTCATAAATCTCAAATCAAATTTTCCTATTTTCAAGCCTTATCTACAAATTATATCTATGGTCCATAGTTCCATTTACGACCCATAGATGGTGTCTGTAAATTCTAAAAATCTGTAGGCTGAGAATTTTTCTGAATTTATTCCGAACTGGGAATTTATGATTTGTTAAAAATCAATTAATTTATTAAATACTAAAAAATCATTTTATCAATTAAAATTACATCCTTGCTAAACTCCTAAAAGGAAAATAAAAAATAGACAAAAGTATAATATAAAAATTGATAAAGATAACATTGCGCAAGCTATCCCTGATATGACTGAATCTGAGCTTGATTTTCCTGATGGATTAACTCAATGATGTTTC
>JAJOOO010009625.1:0-47916 GCA_029582685.1 Solanum piurae | reverse complement strand
CTTGGCCCCCGCTAAGTACTCATGTTTAGAGGTGGTGTTGGACAAGTTGTGTATTATGCTTGAGCTTGACTCATCTATGGTATTTATGTATCATTTCTCTTTTTTTCTCTTGCTCCCTTAGTCCCGATTTCCCCCTTGATTATGCTTATTGCTCATGGTCATTTAATTGCTTCCGCGACCAAGGATGTGTAATGATACGCTATGAGGCTTGTTTGGGGTTCCTTCGGGTTTTCCATTCGCCGGTCACGTCTAGGCCCTAGGCTTGGGTCGTGACAGAGATAGAGGGCGAGAATACAACGTGAGAGGAGAAAGAAAGCAGGAGAGATAGAGAAGGAGAGTAGTGAACGAGAGAGGAACAGAGAGAAGAGAGATTTTTTATAAAATCCTAAGTATAGCTATGTTGGATAAAAAATTGAAAGTATCGCCATGTTATGGGTATATAGTAGCTATGTTTGCTTAGTTGTGTAATTTTTTCCTTCAATTAAGTTAGAGTTCTTCTCATTCCAAAGTAAACCATTTCCATTGATCAAGTATAGAAATATATAAGAGATAATTTTAGAGACTATCCTCCACATTCTGCTCCATTACACTAAGCTCTCTTGTGGTATGATATTACGCATACCTTCCTAGATTATTTTGTATTTTCTTGTAACAATTCTTTCAACTTATTTATTACCAATATTAATAAAACAAAATAGACAAATTTTCCATTTTCTAATATTATTATCTTCCAATTAGTTAATATTTTCAACGCATCTCATTTAATAAATAATTTAAATAAATAAAAATACAGTTCCTTAAGTTTAGAGAACTTTCACTTTTAATGTTGAAGAGATAAAATTGAGTTTGAAGAATCTTATCAAACATTTGATTTACAGAATCATTGAATTTGTTTCACTAGTCAAAAAGTGTAATCACATACAAAGATGAACTATATCATATAAAGCCACAATCTAAAATTGTACATGTTACAATTGTTCATATATTAGAGAAGAAATCTTCACAAGAATTTTCACTGAACCCTGACGGAAATTGAAGAAGGAAAAAGGAAAAGAAGAAAAAGAAGTGTATGTTCTTTTGAATTTACAAAAAATGAAAAGATATGTTGATTTCTCCTGTGAGAATCCTTTTATAATTCTAAACGGACACAAATATTCAAATAGTTGTGTCTCTTCCTATATATATATATATTCTCTTTACATGGAACTGAGTGCAAAATATTCAATTTATCACAGAAAAGACAGAGAAAATTTAAAAGATTAGATTGTATCAAAGTGATTTTAGAAAGGTTATGATGGATTAGGGAGAAGTTGGATTAAGATTTTGGGGGAGTTTTGCAGCAATGTTAACATCTTTAGAAACTTACTTAAATCTATCTTGTGAGTAAAGAATGAAGAGAAATGGACTGTAATTATAAAATTCACAATTTCACATGTTGTGTTGCTCTTACCTGCAGTGATACTTTAGTGTATGAATTGCATTTCTTTTATTATTTTATTATATACAGAAATCATTAAGTAGGTATTATATTTTGATAGAAATATTAATTGGACAAAATCAAAATTAAGCAAGGGAAAATTTGTCACAATATTATATTTTGTATATATTAGTAATAAATAGGTTCAATGAATTGTTGCAAGAAAACTACAATAAGGGAGGTAAGCACAATATGGTAAATCATAGGGAGGTGAGTTTAACAGAGAAAAATGTGAAGGGAGATGTGAAGGGGGGTCTCTAAAATTAATCTCAATATAAAAAGAAGACCAACTAGGGTTAGTTCATTCTGGATTTCAGATACTTGTAAACTGGTGGGTGTTCTTGGTAATGCTCGACAGAAAATTTAAGATTTAAATTTTGAGTTGAATCTTTAAATTTCTTAGTATGAAATTCATTATATTTTGAAATAGTTCATATTTACGCTCCGTTTAATTTGGGTATAAAAAATATCCTTCTCATTTACTTTTTGGAAAACAAGTTCCTACAAACTAACATATGTCCACGTGAGACATTTAGATTACTGACATAGCTAAAAAGAGGCTAAAATTGTCCACTAACTATAAAAAAAAAGAAGATAAATATCGTCCTCATTTTTTATATCAAAAATATCTTTGCCATCTAGTTTTTGATTTAATTATAACAAAAGAGACAAGTCATGAACAATAAAGAAGGAATAAAAAGAAACAATCGAAAGCTTTTCTTGAATAGAAAATATAATTGTTAAATTACAAAAGAAAACCTAAGCTTGTATTTACTTTGTATTAATTGAATCATACTTCAAATTTAACTCCTAACTTGTTGTGTTTTATTCAACTAAACAAACTCCTAAACTTACTCCTAAAGCTCCTAAATCTCCAGCCACTTTCTTAGGTGAACAAACCTCACCTGAATAGTCATTTTGATCTGATAAATATAGTAAAATAAACAACAGCAAGTTGAACAACTTTTTTACACCCCCCCCTTAGTACAAGATCACGGTCAACGACTCCCAGAGCATCTCGAAAGTATTGAAACTTAGACTTCTCCAAAGCTTTAGTGAATATATTAGCAATTTGAGCATTGATGCAAGAAATTGTTTGTTCAATCTTTTTACTTAAGATTTTATCACGAGTAAAGTAATAGAAGATCTCAATATGCTTCGTTCGTGCATGAAACTATGGATTTGACGCAACTTTTATGGCACTTTTGTTGTCACACTAAATTTGCACAACATAATTTACTTTATGGACATGTCTTTAATCAACCTTTTCAACCAAATGCACTCTTCTGCAACCATGGTTTCTATAATATATTCAGCTTCGATGGTTGACAAAGCAACAACATCTTGCTTCTTGTTGCAACAAAAAACCACCGTTGATCTGATACTAAAACAGTAACCTGAAGTCGATCGATGACCATTTGTATCAACTATCCAATTTACATCAGTAAGTCCACTCCAAAAAATCAGCACTCCTCTTGTACTAAAGTCCATAACTAAGAAATTCCTTCACATAACACTAATTCCTCTTTGTGGCATCTAAATGAGAAATTGTTGGATTATTCATAAATTGAGAAACGACACCAGAGTAAGATATTTCGATCCTTGTGATAGTCAAATAGATCAAACTTCCAACTACTTGTCGAAATTTTGTCGCATCCTCTTCATCCATTATCAACTTGAGATTTATATCCATTGGAATATCCTTTTCTTTCGACTCCCCCATGTTGAATCGTCTAAGAGTCCCTCTACATAATCTTTTGAAGAAACAAAATATCCCTGATATGATTTTTCACTTCCAGACTAAAACTACATCCAATTTGCCTCAAATTTTTCATCTCAAAATGAACAGATAAATCACTGCTTAAATAAGATATTTTTGATTCATTATCTGTAGTTATTATCATATCATCAACATATAATAATATCAAGATATGCACATTTGATTCTAATTTGATAAATAAACTAGAATCTGAATCAAAAACTTTAAATTTTGAGGTAGAGCGACTGGTTTTTCGCCCTTGTTGACCTTCTCGCTACTTGTGTTCACCATCTCCTTTCCTTGAATTATTCTAATTTGGCGATATGACTTCTGAAATATTCTAATTTGGAGAATAGTTGTTTTGTCTCTTCACTTCTAGCTGTTGGACATTTGCTTTAGGAAATAATAGCTCCAAATTATCTTGATCATCACCCAGAACAACAGCCTTTTGAGCAAAAATTAGGATGACACTTCATTAAATACCACGTCGCTAGAAATGGTAAACCTATGTGTCATCGGATCCATGCATATCCAACCCCTCATATAAGAGACATAGCCAATAAATACACATTTTATTACTTTTGGATCAAGTTTAGTTCTATTAGTTCTAGAAAGATGAACATGACAATCCGAATCAAAAATTCAAAAATAGTTCACATTTGGATTCTCACAATATAAAATTTCAAAATATGATTTTTGTGTACTTGGCCAAGAAGGCAGCCTATATGTCACATGGTAATCACATTTAATAGCTTCTGCCCATAGCTCTCGGTAAAGATTTTTTTTCATGCAACCATGAAAGCCAAACTTAAATAAGATAAGAAAGCTTTCTTTCGACAATTTTATTCTGCTGAAGAGTATTTGGACAAGTCATTTGATGAAGAATTCCCTTTTCATGACAATACTGGAAGAAGTCATCTAAGATATATTCTCCACCATTATTACTGCCGAGACTTTTTTCTTCTTCCCAAATTCATTTGCAACATCATTGTCACGCCCTGAGCATACACCCTGACGCGAAGGGCACTCGAGAACCATTTCTGGCCCAAGCGAACCCTTTGCCTGACTCAACTCTCAGCATAGACTTACTCAACAACATAAGAATTCAAAATTAACTTTACTCAACTATCTCAAATAAATACTCATAATATTTGAGAAATAAAACATTCAACTAGCCAAAAAGGCAACTCAAGCCTTTGAACATTAAACACTGGAAATGAAAAAGACACATGAACTACTATTGTCTATCTATGAAGCCTCTAACCCTATGAGGGATGATGGGACGAGACCCCGATCATCCTAAGAAAAACTAAAGCAATCGAAATAAATAAGGGATCCTCCGGAAGCAAGAAGTCTCACCAAAGCTAACTCGAACTACTACGGTATCAACGAAACGTATGTCGATGACCTTGATCTCCTGTATCTTCATCACGAAATGATGCAGGCCAAATGGCACTAGTACACTGAGCATGTAAGGGGAAGATTTAACATAGCATAAAAGTTTGAACTTGGAAAGAAGGACTCATACTCACCTCAACTCTACTCAACTCAACCTCAATACAGTATAAACACAACAATAATAATGCGGTTTATATAAAGCATTTAAAAATAGTATATAATAACTCAATGTATTTAAAAATACAATAATAACTCAATTTGTATGTAAGGATACAAAATAACTCAATTTGGGAGATTCTCTAATCGACAACCCTTACCACGAGTCTGGAAATGATACAACGGCGCGCCGCACATTGCAAGGGCCCATCCTATCCCTTGTCGGGGGTATAGGATGAAATTGTGGCTATGGATCCAACTATATGTCTTCTCACAGGCGGTGAGGAGTCACATGAAGAATCAATGCTATCATATCTAACGCTGGCTACGTAGTTTTGTGGTACTTCTAAGTTATAAAAGACTCTAACCCAACTCGGTGCTCGATACTACTCCCAAAATAATTAATATAACTTTGTGCTCAATTCACCCATTACAAAGAATGGAATTCTTAAATTACTTGAAATACTTTTTAAAACATGAGACGTGTTTACATTCTTGAAAACATGTACTTGGGAACTTATCTTTCAAGTTCAATAATCAACATAGATACATAAGAATATATTAAGTTATATAAATAGCATTTGAAAACTCTCAAGTGACTCTGAAATAAAACATTTGAACTCTTAACTTTACCTTGACTTGAAAATGTGAGTTTAAGAATGATGATTAGAACATGCATAAGATCTTTCAATGATTAATGGAGGTTTCGATAGTTGACAATAAGAAACGGACGAAGACACAAGCTGGGGAGCAAGTGCGCGACGCAGAGAAGCATTAAAATATTTGGTCACGAAATAACTTTTGGGACAGTAGAGTTCGCATCCTTTCCACGCTGCGGAGAGAGGGGTACTTTTCTCGCGACTGGAATTGGGAGCATGTCCGCGACGCGGACTTAGGCGCTTGGTTTTGCCCGATTTTTTCTTCCTCTCCCAAACTCGATTCAACTCATACCCACTAAAATTCTAAGGTCAAAACTCTCAAATTCTTATATCCCAGAACAATATCAGTGAAACACACACAAGAAACTATCGATTACTCAACTCATTCGCAACTCTCACCTCAAGAACTCAACAAGAACTTCATTATCAAAGAACGAAGTACAAAACCTAAAGAACTCAAAGCATTCTACCTCAAGAATGAAATTACGGATAAAATCCCATGATTAGGGTGTGTGTGAAAAAACTCAACACAGTGAGAACTTACATACCTCGATTTGGAGAAACAATTCCTCGATTCACAAGAAATCTTGATCGTTTTTCCTTTTCTCCTCTTTTCTCTTCTTGAACTCTCTTCTAAAATCCTAAGCATAATTTAGGATTTGTAAAACTGACCCAAATCAAATTTGACCCCAAAATATTTATTAAAAACGATTTAAGTTGATGGGATAAGGAAAAGACCAAAATACTCCTCATTAATTCAGGTAACTTTCCTTAACTGGACAGGCTCACTTCAAACGAGCATATTTACCTCATCCAAACTCAAAACTTAGCAAACTCAGTGGCATTGGAAAGAGAATTCCAAGACCTTTCATTTGATATCTTATGGACCATCTAAATCATCATGTACTGAAAGTTATGGTCATTTGAAGTTGACCCAAAACTCACATCCTAAGCACAACTTGCAAAATTCCCAAATTAGCTCTTTCCAAATTAGTTCTTTCTATTTTTAGCTCTTTCTAAGGTGGGATGTTACAATATCTCCTCCTTGGGAACATTTGTCCTCGAATGAGATTACTCTAAGTAGAAGTGAGGGTGGAAACATCTACACCCAACTTAAACACCCAACATGCAATATATAACACAGCACATCAACTTAAAGAGTACCAAGAAAAGAATTAGTACCTTGATTTGGAATTTCTTCAGACTCAAAGAGATGTGGGTATCTCTTCTTTATATCCTCCTCAGTCTCCCAAGTAGTCTTCTCAATGAACTGATTCCTCCATAAGACCTTGATTGATGCTACCTCCTTGGTTCTCAACTTGCGAATGTGACGATCAAGAATCTGAACGGGTACCTCCTCATAATATAGGTTGTCCTTAATACCAATATTTTTAGTAGGTATGAGAAGTGAAGGATCGCCCATACACTTCTTCAACATCGAAATGTGGAATACCGGATAGACTGTTGCTAACTCTGGCGGTAGCTCCAAGTTATAAGCTACATTGCCAACCCTCTTGGATATCTTGTACGGACCAATATATCGGGGACTAAGCTTTTACTTATTGCCAAACCTCGTAACATAATTCATGGGTGAAACCTTCAAATAAACTCAATCATCCACCTCAAACTCCAAGTCTCTTCTCCTAACATCTGTATAGGAATTCTAATGACTTTGCGCTGTTTTTTACTTTACATGAATGATCTTCACATTCTCCATAGCTTGATGAACTAAGTCTGGTCCTATAAACCCATCTTCACCAACTTCGAATCATCCAATTGGAGATCTGCATCTTCTCCCATAAAGAGCTTCATAATGAGCCATCTGGATCCTAGAGTGATAACTATTGTTATAAGCAAACTCGATGAGAGGTAAATGATCATCCCAATTACCCTTGAAATCAATCACACACGCCCTCAACATATCCACTAAAGTCTGAATCATACGCTCTGCTTGACCATCAGTCTGAGGATGGGAAACAGTACTTTAATTCATCTTTGAATCTAAACCTTTCTGGAAAGACCTCCAAAATTATGCAGTACATTGTGCACTATCTGAAATGATGGAAACTGGAACTCCATGAAGTCTGACTACCTCTTGAATATATAATCTGGCATAATCTTTTGCTGAATGGGTAGTCTTTACCGGTAAAAAGTGGGCTGATTTAGTCATCCGATCTACAATCACCCAAATAGAATCATGCTTCCTGCGAGACCGCGGTAAAACAGTAATAAAGTTCATATTGATCATCTCCCACTTCCATTCCGGAATCTCTATATTCTAAGCCATACCACCGGGCCTTTGGTGCTCTACCTTGACTTATTGACAATTCGTACTTTTATCAACGAACTCTACAATACATTTCTTCATATTACTCCACCAATAGACTTCTCTCAAGTCACGATACATCTTTTTGGATCCCGGATGGATAGAGTAGCTGGAGCTATGAGCTTTCTCCATGATCCTCTCTTGGAGCTCATCCCCTTTTGGTACACATAATCTACCTTGATACCTCAATACACAATCTCCCCCTTGTTCAAAAGCAATCACTTTCTTCTTATGAACATTTCCCTTCAATTCAAGAAAAATAGGGTATTGGTCTTGTTTCTCTTTCACTTCGGACACTAGTGATGATTCAACCCCATTCATCACCACCACTCCTCCTTCAATGGAATCTATTAACCGGACTCCCAATCGTGCAAGTCTTTGCACATCTCTTGCTAACGGTTTCTTGCCTTCCTCGACATGGGAAGTGCTACCCATCGACAACCTGCTCAAAGAATCAGCAACAACATTATCCTTACATGAGTGATAGATAATACTCATGGCATAATCCTTGAGTTACTCCAACCACCTCCTCTGTCTGAGATTAAGCTCTTTTTGACTGAATACATATTAAAGACTCGTGTGATTGGTGAACACATCTACATCAAAACCATAAAGATAGTGACGACATATCTTCAAAGCGAACACTACACCAGTCAACTCTAGATCAACGGTTAGGTAATTCTTCTCGTGAACCTTAAGCAGTCTGGAGGCATAAGCTATAACTTTGACATTCTGCATCAATACAAAACCCAGTCCAACTCTGGACGCATCACAATATACAACAAAGCCTTATGTACCCTCCGGTAAGGTCAACACTGGCAGTAGTCAACCTAGTTTTTAATTCCTGAAAGCTCTTCTCACAAGCTTCAGACCATTGAAATTTTACTGTCTTCTGAGTCAACTTGGTCAAAGGGGATGAAATAGATGAAAACCCCTCGACAAACCTCATATAGTATCCAACCAATCCCAGAAAACTCATAATATCAGTCGGAGACATGGGTCTAGGCCAGTTCTGCACTACCTCAATTTTCTGTGTGTTAACTGAAATCCCATCACCAGAAACAATGTGGCCTAAGAATGCCACAGACTCAAGCCAAAACTCACACTTAGAGAATTTAGCATATAACTCTTTATCCGTGAGAGTTTGGAGAACTACTCTGAGATGACTAACATGATCTTCCTCATTCTTTGAGTAAATTAGAATGTCATCAATGAATACGATAACAAACATATCAAGATAAGGCTTAAACACGTTGTTCATAATGTCCATGAACGTTGTAAAAGCATCAGTCAAACCAAATGACATGACTAGAAACTCATAACAACCATAACAGGTCTTGAATGTTGTCTTAGGGATGTAACTTTCTCTTACTCTCAACTGATGATATCCTGATCTGAGGTCTATCTTAGAAAAATAAGTGGCACCCTGAAGTTGATCAAAAAGATCATCAATTCTCAGAAATAGATACACATTCGTGATAGTAACCTTGTTTGATTGGCGGTAATCAATACACGTCCAAGTGATCCATCATTCTTCCTTACAAATAAGAACGGAGAGCCCCAAGGTAAGACACTTGGTCGAAAGAAACCTTTCGCAAGAAGGTCTTCCAACTTCTCTTTTAAATCTTTCAACTCAGCTGGAGCCATTCTATATGGCAGAATAGAAATAAGACAAGTATCAAGAAGAATATCTATACCGAGTCTATTTCTCACTCAGGAGGGACTCCGGGAAGATCAATTGGAAAGACCTCTGGAAACTCACTCACAACTGGAACTGACTGAATAGGTGGTGTCTCAACACTAGGGTCATTAACTAGGACTAAGTGATAGACACACCCCTTGGAAACTAACTTTCTCACCTGAAGGTACGAGATGAAACAACCCTTAAGCACTGCTAAACTACTCCTCCACTCAATAACTGGCTCACTAGGAAATTGGAACTTAACTACTCGAGTTCTACAATCAACTAAGGCATAACAGGCATGAAGTCAGTTCATACCTAGAATAACATCAAAATCTACCATGTCTAACTCGACTAAGTCAGCCATGGTGTCCTTGTGATTGACATAATTGGGACAATCACAATAAACTCTCTCAGCTAGAGTAGACTCACCAACAGGCGTGGAAAAACTGAAGGGCTCAAGAAGTTTCTCAGAAAGAATATAAAAATTCATAGCAATATAAGGAGTCACAAAAGATAGACTCAATTCTGGATATATGATGCTTATCGTGACCAACGACACTAACTACGGTTCGAGTGTCTACGATCATCGATAATATAGTAACCCAACCGAGGGTTGGGGTCGTGTCCCAAGGGAGTGGTAGTGAAAATAGTAGTTAGGCTAGAATTTTGTTCTAGTTATCTGTAGTTTGAGAAATTATCGAATAAAAACAAAGTAAATTCAAGTGGGTGACACCAAAGTGTCAAATATCAATGGGGGTTTGTCATAAGTATAGAAAACAACAAAAATAAAGAGCAAAATTCAAGTATGGGGAGAAGTTATTGGGGTGTGACCGCAATATATATTGATATAAATCGTTGGGTACATGCTTTTGATAGGAAATTTACAAGATAATAGTGACTAGGCTAAGCTTTAGATGGAAATAAGTTCCCTCTCGGGCAACTTACCCCATTTCAAATGGGTTCCTCTTGGACACCCATTTGCCGTATGAAGTCCAGCCTATGCCTTACCCCACTCACTCTCTCGAGCTGAGTGTTAGCATATGGGACTAGGGTTCACCCTATCAGGTTGAACCTCATGTTGACCCACTCCTTAGGCTATCAATCTAGCGGTCTTGGTTTCGCGACCTCTCTCTCGAGCAAGCCGAAAACACATGGGTGGTTTTGTATTTGCAACTACAAAACCATTAAATTAGATCACAACCACTAGGTGAAATCACCATTAAAATGCATCTAACCTATCAGCAAGCAAGACCCAACAATAATATCAACACGTATTTGCTAAATCACACCCCAAGAATGGGGTTTTTTAGCCACACATCAAGAAATAAGATATTATACCTAAAATGATAGAGAAATCAAATGGGTATAAGAAATTAAACCTTGATTTAAGCAAAGGAAGAAGAATAGAGAAGACCCACTTCCAATTTGGGGAAGGTGAACTCCTTTCTTCAAGTCTCTCACAAAACCCTCTCCAAAAATAAGAGAAAATATGAAAGCTAAAGTGAAAATTACAATAATGTTTTTTTACTCTATTTTTTCCACCCAAAAACTAGCAAAGAGTTTAGTATTTATAGACTTCAGAAAATAGTGCTGGCGGATCGCTCGTCGAGGTTAGTCGCGAACGCCGAATGACTCAGCGATTCACCCTTCTTCTAGTTCATCGCCTTTTGTGCCTTGCCTTCAGCATCTGTGCGTTCTGGATCATTGGGCGGTATACTTCTGCTTCGCGGAACTGATTGGCGAAGCGCCGACTACTCCTTTCATCGCCTTTTTGATCCTTCTCTATCAGGGCTTCACGTACTGGAACAAAGGGCGGAGTGCGTCCCTTCGGCGAATCGCCAAGCATGCTTGGCGATGCTCAGGCTTCAACTTCTACGTTCTTTTCATCCTTTTTGTTCCGTTTAGCACCTAAGTGTCCATGCTTCCATTAAAACTTCAAATACCTAAAACCTAAGTGTTTTCATCAAATATTTAGACTAATTAAGCATTTGAGGACACTATTTCTATTAAAATAAAACCCTAAATGAGTCCAATTTGTGGACTCATCAATATAGCAAAGCATATACATCAAAAGTAGACACTCTAATCGTATCGGTGACAACATATGGTGAATTATCTTGCTCTTGGCGACTGGTGATAGCATACAGACGGTTTTCCTCTCCAAATGTCTATGAAGTAGCTCCTATAGGTGCAACTCTGTCTCTTGGAGCTGTTGAAAAAGATTGGGCTCTATTACCCCCATTTCCCTTCCTATTCTTGGGGGCACGCTTTGGAAAAGTGACTCGTCCTTCCACACTTGTAGAAAGGATCTGTACCAACACGACATTCTAGTGGATGGAGCTTACCACACTTACCACAAAGTGAGTTGCAAGGGAAATGTTGTGCCAAACTGCCCTACGACTGAGAGACTTAGACTCTAAAATTCTGGGAGTTCTAATTCCTATAATCATTTTTATTCCTTGGTGCAGGCGCACTAGTCCATGATGGAGCAGTTCCAGATGACCTCTGTTGAAAGGATGATCGGTTTATGTTCCAGTCTTCTACTAGCCTAACTCATGACATGTTGTCTTAGCCCTCTTGCTACAGAAATCTTCCTTGTCCTTCAACTTGTCTTTCTCAACCTAATTCACATGGATCATCACCCTTGCTATGTCCATGTAAACTATCAACATTGCGGTCTTACACTCTATACTTGACAGGCGGGACAACCCAGAAACAAACCAGCTTATAGTGCTCCTCATATCATTAACCATCTTCGGAGGCATAGTGGGACAATTGAGTGAACTTGAGGTTGTACTCATGCACACTCATAGATTCTTGCTTAAGAGAAAGGAATTCCCTTACCTTTGCCTCTCTCAGTTCACGGGGAAAGAAACGCCCCAAGAAGGCCTCTTCGAACACAGCCCAACTCACACTTGGTTCACCTTCAACTGTACTCTTCTTCCATTGGTCGTACCACACTCTAGCAACACCCTTCAGTTAGTATGCAGCTAGTTCCACACGCTCAACATCTAACACATGCATCACCTCAAACACTTTCTGCAACTCTTTTACAAAGTTTTTCGGATCCTCACTGACCTTGAACCGGTGAAGTCTGGAGGATTCATCCTTAAGAACTCATAGATTCTGGATGTATCAGCCACATCCAATCAATTCCCTCTATGTTTACCATCTTGGTTGGCTACGACATGACTCAACATCCTGATAGCATCTCGGAACTCAGCATAAGTGACCTCTCCTTGGGGTTGCACTTCTAGTGCATTGGGTACCCTTTGATCCTGAGGTTCAAAATTCCTCCTAGCAAGACGTCCTCGAGCAGCTCTTTGTGGAGGCTTGATCTGAAAGATACGTGCAAGCACGAATTAGAAAGAAACTTTATAGAATTGAACTATATCGCATAAAAAGAGTAAAAAAGAAGTGAAATAGTTCCTAAATGTTGCATCCTCCTAATTATAGATGTGGCGCGCTTCACACCTATAACTAGAACTCTATAGACACGGCTTCATAGACACCCTAGAACTCTTGAACTCTGTACTGTGATACCAAGTTTGTCGCAACCCGAGCCTATACCTCGAGAACCATTTCTGGCCCCAAGCAAACCCTTGGCCTGACTCAACTCTCTGTGGAAGACTTACTCAACAGCATAAGAACTCACTTTACTCAACTGTCTCAAATAAATACTCATAATATTTTATAAATAAAACATTCAACACACTTGAACCGGTGAAGTCTGAAGGATACATCCTTAAGAACTAACAGATTCTGGATGTATCAGCCACATCCAATCAATTCCCTCTCGTTTTACCATCTTGGTCGGCTACCACTTGACTCAACATCCGGATAGCATCTCAGAACTCAGCGTAAGTGACCTCTCCTTGGGGTTGCACTTCTAGTGCATTGGGTACCCCTTGATCCTGAGGTTCAAAATTCCTCCTAGCAAGACGTTCTCGAGAAGCTCTTTGTGGAGGCTTGATCTGAAAGATACGCGCAAGCACAAATTAGAAAAAAACTTTATAAAGTTGAACTATATCTCACAAAAAGAGTAAAAAAGAAGTGAGATAGTTCCTAAATGTTGCATCCTCCTAATTATAGATGTGGCGCGCTTCACACCTATAACTAGGACTCTATAGACACGGCTTCATAGACACCCTAGAACTCTTGAACTCTGTACTGTGATACCAAGTTTGTCGCAACCCGAGCCTATACCTCGAGAACCATTTTTGGCCCCAAGCAAACCCTTGGCCTGACTCAACTCTCTGTGGAAGACTTACTCAACAGCATAAGAACTCACTTTACTCAACTGTCTCAAATAAATACTCATAATATTTTATAAATAAAACATTCAACTTGCCAAAAATCCAACTCAAGTCTCTAAACGTTAAACACTGGAAATGAAAAGACCTATGAACTACTATTGCCTATCTATGAAGCCTCTAACACTAAGAGGGATGCCGGGAAAATACCCCCGATCAACCTAACAAAACTGAAAATATCGAAATAAATGAAGGATCCTCCAAAAGCAAGGAGGCTCACCAAACCTAACTCGAACTGCTACGGTATCAAAGAAGCGCCTGTTGATGACCTTTATCTCCTGTATCTGCATCATGAAATGATGCAGGACAAATGGAATTAGTACATTAATTGTATGAGCATGTAAGGGGAAGACTGAACATAACATAAAAGCTTGAACTTGAAAAAAAGGAAACAATATTCACCTCACCTCAAGTCTACTCAACTCAACCTCAATACAGTATAAAAACAACAATAATGATGCGGTTTATATAAAGCGTTTAAAAATAGTAGATAATAACTCAATGTATTTAAAAATACAACAACAACTCAGTTTGTATGTAAGGATACAAAATAACTCAATTTGGGACCGCACGTTGCAAGGTGTCGAAGACACGACTTATCAGAAGCCATCTTTTTACAATATGCTCAGTTCAGAGGCCGACAGAGCCACCTTCATGCAACTCTTGAGAAGGAGAAAACTGAGGCATCAAACATTGTCATCAAATGTACGATTCTTATAGGTTATCAACTTGCCTCGACTTTATTTGATTTGGGTTGTACATTTTTTTTATGTCTATTTATTAGCTTCCTGGTTGACATTGTATTCTGAGACTCTAGTAGCGTAGTTATGTTTCGACCCCCGTGGGTAAGTCTTTAGTAGTCGATCAGATGTATAGTTCATGTTTTGTGACTATACAAAGGTGTGACACTCAGGATGACCTTATTGTGTTAGATATGCTTGATTTGATGTTGTTTTAGGCATGAACTTGTTATCCCACTACCATGCGATCTTGAATTGCTTTGCTAAGACTGTTACCTTATCCATGCTTGGTATCCCTCTAGTGGTGTGGTAGGGTTCTTGTAGTCACACACTGATTCAGGTTATATTTTATGTTTGGGCTCAAAGGTTAGTATCCAATGAGTACTTGGCCTATTTGGCGTATGTTTGAGATGTTAGTTGGGAGGGTTCTATAGTTGATTCGGTTCCTATTGTGTGAGAGTTCGCATATGTCTTCATTATCGATATATCTACCCTTCCCCCTATAGTAACTTGATGCCCTTTTGTATTGGTATGTGTGGCTGATTCTTGGCCTTAGCCTAGACATATGCTAGCAATTGCCTTAGAATTTCTATTTTGAAGCCGTTATGCCTTGGAAATCTTGTGTTATTGCTTCGAACGATTCTAGCTCCCTATAGATTGATGTAGCTTAATTGGGTCATATAGTATGAATCTTTAGTTATGTGACAACTCTGCTTTTATTGGACTTTAATCAATAATATTCTTATGTTATGACCTCAGTATGTTTAGGTTATGATTTTAGGCTTTAATGGTAACATTGGATCGGGTTATGGATTCTGAGCAGGAGCAGCTCACTTCTGACGCAATGGAGGTTTTGTTGTATGATACCTTTCCACTTGATGATGAACGTGTTAGTATGGGGTTCTTCGGAGTGTTCTACCCATGAGTTGAGGTCCGGACGCATTTCTACTAGTCGTGGTTTAAGTCCTAACATCTTGATTCTTTTGGGTTCTTCGAGGTGTCTTCGTTGCGGTTCGAAGTTTGGGGCGGACTGTATGAGTTTCAGATTATACTTAGTCATATCTAGGGATACCATCAGCTCTGTTCTGTACTCATCAGGCTTATGAGGGTCCATTTGGGTTATTTTCATTTCAGTTGCGCACGAGTATACCTTATGGGGCTTATGGGGGTTCAGTTAGATTGTCATTATCTTATTTACTTTATCGAATAGTTCGTGCTAGATTATCGAGGTGTATAATTAGACTTTATGCTATGGTTACGTTCTTATGACCCTTAACTATCCTTTATTTCTTCACTTTTCATTATGTATTTGCTTTCCAAGTTCAGTCGCCCTATGATGCCTACTATGTACCTATTGTTCTGGTACTCATACTACATTTTGCATATGTTTTTCGTAATGAAGATCCGAGCGCCAACCAACAGTGTTGATTTCGAGCTTCAGAGGGGACTCCCAGAGATAAAGGGTGAAGAGATGACGTCCTAGGTTGACTCGTCTACTTCTGTTTATAGTTTTTGGCTAGTCTTTTGCATTCAAAACAAGTATGTACTTATTTTGTAGCTTGTACTCTTTTTGGTACAGTAGCTTTGTACCCTCATCCACCAGTTCGTGAGAATGGATCTTGTATTGTTGTATATTTATGTCATTTCTTTTTTTCCATTGTTGTTATCTTCTCCTTGCTCGTTGATTCTGTCCAATATGTCTATTTTCTTGTCGTTCCAGATATGAGTTGACTTACCTAACAATAAGGGTGTGTTTGGTATGAAGGAAACTGTTTTCCTGGAAAACAAGTAAATTTTTTATTTATTTTCTCATGTTTGGTTGGTGAGTAGAAAATATTTTCCGGAAAAGTTTTGTAGTGTTTGATTTATGAATGAAAAATATTTTTGAGAGATATCTTTTATTTTTACTAGAGTAGAAAATAAGTTTTGAAATTGAAAATATTTTTTGAAAACAAACTTAAATTTTTTTGGGGGTGGGGGTAGGGGTAAGGGGGGGTCGAGGGTAGGGGTGAAAAATTAAAATTTTGAAGTTGAAAATATTTTTTTAAAACAAACTTAAATTTTTTTGGGTGGTGGGGGGGCTGGTAGGGAGTGGGTGGGGGGATCAAGGGTAGGGGTGAAAAAATGAAATTTTGTAGTTGAAAATATTTTTTAAAAAGTAACTTGATTTTTTTTTGGGGGGTGTGGGGGGGCGGAGTTGGTAGGGAGTGGGTGGTTGGGTCGAGGGTAGGGGTGAAAAAATGAAATTTTGAAGTTGAAAGTATTTTTTAAAAACAAACTTAAATTTTTTTTTGGGGTGTGGGGGGGGGTAGTGGGGGGTGGGGGGGGGATCGAGGGTAGGGGTTAAAAAATGAAATTTTGTAGTTGAAAATATTTTTTAAAAACAATCTTGAATTTTTTTCTTTTTGAAGGGGGTGGGTTGGAGGGGGGCGAGGGTAGGGGTGGGGGTAAAAAAATAAAAAATTGAAATTAAAAATATCTTTTAAAAACAACTTTTAATATATTTTTGGGAGGGGGTGGTGGTAGGGGGTGGGGTAAAAAAATTGAATTTAAAAAAAAGCTTTAATTATTTTTTTTGGGTGGTGGTTGAGGGGGGGGGGTGTTGCTGGTTTGAGGGTAGGGACAAAATAAATTGATTCTTTCAACATAAAAATAATTGTAATTTGAAGTTGGAAGAGAGTTTTGGAAAATGTTTTCCTCAAGTTTTGAAGGGAAGTCATTTTTCTTAAATTTGAGGAGAATGAGTTGATTAAAAAAATATTTTCCAAAACATTTAACCCAACCAAACATGAGAAATTTGAAAAACATTCATACCAAACACACCCTAAGTCTTGATAGGTGCCATCAAGATCCGAGTTTTGAATCGTGACAAAATTTAAGTTCAACCTCCACCACCAATTACATAGATAGAAAATAAAGAAACGTGAGAATATGGGAGTACAATAGTGATTTTGGGGAAAGAAGAAAGAAAAAAAAGGAGAGAAATGTTTTAATTATTTTTAAAATACAAAGAGATGTCCGTGAGCCAAGAATAAAAAAAAAACAAATTAAAAAAAGTCCCAATCCGTAAAAAATACGTTTGGGGTGCTGGTATTGAGTGTAGGATAGTGACATCATGGGTATGACCCAATAAGAAGATGTTCAATATTTCTCCTTGTGTGTGAAATGGTCAATTCGAACACCCTTTTATTGATTCTGGAATTGCAAGCAAAGGTCTTTAATTGGTCCCTTACTTGTTTTCCTACCAAAACTTTCCTCCTTTTCTATCATACACACATACACGTGTACCATTTTCTATATATTCCCTTGTTGCTTTAGGACTATGTCCCTCTCATAAATTATTTATTTTAGTTAGTGCTCATAATAATATGAAACCAACATGGTGCGATATGACTAAATTTATATTTATTTCTACACCACTCATATGTGACGAGGCTAAATACTTTTTATTAAGTCTTTTAATATGTGGAGTATTAATGTTGAGACTAAGGAATTTATAATTAAATTCTTTGGAAGGGGTAAAATTTGACTTTTCTAATTGAAAATAAATTTGGGAATCCTTTGTTATAGTTGAATTTTGTTGCGTTGCTAAAATTCCAAGCCCAACCAACCCTTTTCTTTCCTATGGGCCCTCTTCTTTGTCTTTCTTTTTCTCTCTCACATACACAAAACACATAGTTGTTGCAGCTTAACATCATTATAGCTTTATGCAAATTTATTCCAACAGCTTTGTTTACTTGAATAATTCCTACTTTTTTTCCTTAATTTGAGACCAGAGATTTGGGTTTTGAAGTTTGTATCTTTGTTTTGAGGGTAGAATGGAGATACAGAATGGTAGCAGCAAGTCAAAGATAGATGATTATCAAGTGGTAGAGCAAATTGGAAGAGGAGCTTTTGGAACAACATTTCTTGTTCTGAATACCACTGACAACAAGAAGTAAGCAACTATTTTCTTTCTCTTTCCTCATAACAATATCAGGGATACTATTTGCTTAACAAATCATTTCAGGATGTAAGTAGGTTTCTCTTTGGAGGTACCAGCTTCAATTTTGGCTGGGTAGGAGCGGCCTTTTTTTTTTCTTTTTTTTTTGGATGACAAGGCGCACAGGGTAAAACCCCATTCCTATGCAATAACTAACAAACTCGCATTAAGCAAGCGCGGTACAACAAACTCGACTCAGAAGGCAAACGCCTTGCTTTTGTTGGCAAGGGGTGTCAAACTCCAACATGAAAGTCCCAAGCCCAAACCACTGGCCTCCTGAAAGGTCTGGGTGGGAGGAGCTTTGCTTTTCTGCCTATGAATTAATAAATGTCACTTAATTGCCAAAAGAAAAGTTTTGATATAAAAATTGTTGTGTGCTGATGAAGATCTTGAAAATGAAATAATTTGTGCTGGCCACAAGTTACTGTTACTTACAAACCCAACCCGCAAATTAATATTTTCTTGCATTTGCAGTGACATAATGATACAACTGTAAATGACCCTTTTCTGATTGAGTTAAAGACCCTGCCTAATACTGAACCCATTGCCTACAACATTCAAATTATTTTGACTAACAAGGAATACAAATTCCTCCTTTTAGGTATGTTCTGAAGAAGATACCTTTAGCAAAGCAGACAGACAAGTTCAAGCGTACTGCACTTCAAGAGGTCACTTCAAATGCTTCATTATATTGTTTTCTTTTATAATCAATTCTGAGCCTATATTACCTAATTTTGATGTTGGTTTGATCAGAGACGTCAGCTTCTTACCAAATGCACGGGTACATGATTCAATGCTTAAACTGAGAAACTAGGTTACCTATTTTAGTGATCCTCTTACATTTTACATTGGGAAGCTATACTAGACGAAAGTGTTGCATCACAAGTACCTAACAAAAGTTGATATCTATAATCAATAGTTTGCGTCTCTTAGCCAATATTGTTACTGCCTGATTGAGGCCAATAAATCCATTGTCGTAGATTTTGTGCCCACGTCTTTCCTTGTCTGAAACAGCCTCTCTACCTTTACATGGTAGGGGTAAGGCTGTGTACACACCACATCCCAAGACCCCACTTGTGGGATTACACCGGGTATGTTGTTGTCTTTCATCGTCAGCCATCAATGTCCTTTCCTTACAATCCTTAATTTTGTTTCCAACTGCTGCATTTTCTTTCTATTATGAAATAAATATTCCACAAATTTAAGTTAAGCATTTCCTTAATCTTTCCTTTAAATTGGTCTTCAGTCATGAATGTCCTTGAGACAAAATTCGGTTCATAATAGAAGGCAATTTTTTCTTCAAAATTAGAACTTAGTTAATCTAGTCCTATAAAAATAAGAGCATTTTGAACAAATAATAATGATGATTAGACAAATGGTTAAGTATATCGGTGAAGAT
This sequence comes from Solanum piurae, assembly GCA_029582685.1. Classification (NCBI taxonomy): domain Eukaryota; kingdom Viridiplantae; phylum Streptophyta; class Magnoliopsida; order Solanales; family Solanaceae; genus Solanum; species Solanum piurae. Next base: position 28,023 of record JAJOOO010009625.1, on the reverse strand, counting down.
CTTCAATGATATTCCCTACTAGTTTCCTGTGACCTCTGTGTTGGAAACCACTAACTGGTACTGTAAATATGGATTAATATTTCTTGGCATCTTCTCAACAGGATGAAGTATGGATCAATGTCCTAAAGTAACTACGGATGAAGCTGAAATAGAAATAGAACTTTTAGATTACTTTTTTGTCTTTTTGTTACTTGATTAGTAGATCCTTTGGTAATAAGAGATACATAAGGAAAAATGAAATAACTGAAGGTAACTAATGGAATTCCAAAGGTTGCATGAGCTGATAATTTGGGTGCAAGAGAAGTAGCAGCAGAATTTATCCATAATTTTGGTAGAGAAGAAATGTAGAAAACTATTGTGACTTGTGAGTGTGACCATCCAAACCAAAATCTTATAGCAAAAGTTTGCAAACTTCTGAACTTAGTTGACTGAAACTCTTAGATTGGATTAGTATCTGTGCATTTTGCTACTTGTGGTCTGTGGAACATGTAATAAATGCTAAAATCACTTTCTTTTATTATTTAGGTGACTGCTCCTAAAATGTTCTTGTGAAGAACTTTACAAGCCCCAATATCCAATAAGTATTCCCTTTGCTCTAATTGTGTTGCCATTTTCCTGTCAAAGATGGGATGACCTTTCATAAGTAAACCTTCTGCTGCAGCCTTATATTCTCTTGAGTTTATGGTAGCTAATAGATAGTGCTGCGGTGACACCTTTTGACTGCAAGTAGTCATTGGAGTCAAGAAAAGTTTTGCAATTGATAAGTTAACTTTAGTCTTACCTTGTACTTTCTATTTGAGATTTATTATTATTAATAATAAAATAATCCATGAAGGACTTCGCCTGGTGGTATAATAGCTTAAAAAAGTATAGTTTTACCTTTACCTATCGAAAAAAATTAGTCTTACCTTTGAAATCACACACGTTCAGCTTGTCTTATTTTTAGTATTCTCATCAAGTTAGGCCACGTAAAATGGAATGATATTATGTTGAGTAGATAGGTCTGCATAATGTTTAGCTAATTGATATCTGATGACATCTGTGTATGTATTATTCTATGGCAGATGGATCTGATTGCTAAGTTAAGCCATCCATATATCGTGGAGTACAAGGATGCTTGGGTCGAGAAGGTATTATGTTATTCAGTTTCTAGAACAGGATTTGGAACTGAATAATTATCCTTGACTTGAGAAAAAATCTATATCGAGTTGCCTCAAAACATGATTGACTTTGTTTTTCTTTCAGGGGAACTGGATATGCATCGTTACCAACTATTGTGAAGGTGGAGATATGTAAGTGGTTATCCTTGCCTTGCTAGCATTTTTATACTTATTGACATTTTAACTTTATGTTTCTCCCAAAAGATGGTCAAAACATATTTGTAGATTGAACTACCCTATGATGCTTTTATATGAAGAATCTTTAGACACCTTTTCCTAAATTACAAGGTTGAAAGCGATAAGATCATGGGAATGTTTTATGGTGTAATATGAAGATAATGACTTTTTTGTTTTTTGGGTAATCAGGGCAAAGATCATAAGGAAGTCTAGAGGAGCTCTCTTCCCAGAAGAGGTAGTTTAGATACAACTTCCATCATAATGGGTTCTCCATACTAGAGTGGTTCACTTAAAAAATTTTGTGTTCACCAACTTTTTCCTCTGCAGAAACTCTGCAAATGGCTGACTCAGCTATTACTGGCGGTAGATTATCTGCACTCCAACCGTGTTCTACACAGAGACGTGAAGGTATAAACTGGTCCTGATCTATTAATGAGCTTTCCTTGTATGACATGTTTTAACATGAACTACTTCGATTTATTTCAGTTATCTAACATTTTTGTCACAAAGGACAATGACATCCGGCTAGGTAAGAATGACAACCAAGTGCATGATAGCACCCTCCTTGCTTCTATGTTATCGATGAATTAAATCTGTTTACTTTTTTTACGCAGGTGATTTTGGATTCGCAAAACTTTTAGATGGAGAAGGCCTTGCTTCCTCGGTACGAGTTCTCTGTATATTCATACAGCTGTAGTGGAAAAATTAGCTCCTGCTTATTAGCAATGAACTATGATCGCCTCAATAAATGATTCAATATGTTTACGTAGTGACTAGCTAGAGGGGACCCTATCCCTCTCCAATGTTGAGAAAACCAGGTGTTCTGTTTAGTTATAGTATGTCATCTTGTTGTGATTTCTATGTATGGTAGTGTTCAATTATAAAATACCCTGCCTTTTGAGGAACATGCTACTAGTTCTAACTTCGCCAATAACTTATATTAGTGACTTGCTGCCTCCAAACAGGTTGTTGGTACTCCAAACTATATGTGTCCTGAGCTCCTTGCTGATATACCATATGGCTACAAATCTGACATATGGTCTCTTGGTAAGAGAACTGGAGAAGTAATGCATTTCCTTTTTATTATTTCCTTAATAATGAAGCAATAGTTTGATATGATTGTAGGATGCTGTATGTTTGAGATTGCTGCACACCAGGCACCATTTAGAGCTCCAGTATGTTGACCTTTCAGCTATCTGTGAACATCATAGTTCATAATACACTGTTTACCTTTAATATTATTTGTGTGGAACATTGAAAGGTTTTTTAATTCGGCAGGACATGACAGGACTTATCAATAAAATAAACAGGGGCTCTTTATCACCACTTCCAATTATATATTCCTCCAACTTGTAAGTAGCTTCCAACCATTGTTAAGAAGTGGTTCTTATTTCTACTAGCACTTATAATTGTTTATCTAGCCACTAATCATTAAACTGACAAGATCGATTAATGCTTCCAGGAAACAGATTATTAAAAGCATGCTAAGGAAAAGCCCTGAACACAGACCAACAGTGAGTGCAAGCTGCATATATTCAAATGCAATTAAATCTGATATCGTTGGTCTTTCTGATTTGTTTTTTCATCATCACTTTCAGACAGCGGAGTTGTTAAGGCATCAACATTTGCAGCCATACCTCCTTCGCTGCCGCAACCCTTCATCTGCTTTTCTTCCAGTGAAGTCTCCAAACAGCCCAAAGGAAAAAACAAAGCAATCACCTGGAAAATCTGGCAGTCCTAGATTCATAAGAGACAGACCTCTAAAGCTAAAAGAGAAGAGTCCTGTTTTTCACTTTAATGGAAGTGACAAATCTCTTGGGCTTAAAGAGAAGGGTCCTGTTTTTCACTTTGATGAAAGGGACAACATTCGGCCACGAAATTTATCTGACAACTATGACACATTTAAAGCCAAACTTGAGACTAAGAGAGTTGATCCTACTAGCTACTCAGCAAAGATATTTGTAGATGGTGTGGATTCTAAATGTTGGGAAGCTAGTGAGGCAGCTATTTGCAATGGAGGCAATCAATCTGACCCTCTATTGCAAGAAGGAAGTACAAATACACCAAACTCTTCAAGATTCATGGAAAATACACACTCTGAGGAGCAAGAGAAAGTTTCTGTTGAGCATGTTCCACAATCTGAAGAAGGTGACAGGGAGAATGACAAAACAAAAGACCTTGAGGAGTTGACCACGCCAAGTGGCAGTGGAGAAGCAGACTTGAATGAACTAGATTGTACCTCCGCAAAGCCTAGCAGAATGATTTCGTCTAGTGGAAGCTCCACTGAGAAAACACGGTCTTATGATGAAGAAAGCACTTCATCAACTACACGACCTGCAAAATCTGATACTGATGCTGAACTAAGGTGTCATGCATCTGAAAGTGAAAATGTTGGCGAGTTTAAAGAAGTTTCTGTTGACCGCATAGCTTCTGAAAGAAATAGGTCAAGCCCACTTAAAGATGAGATAGAAAAGAATGCAAATATGATTGAAGATGCTAAACGTCAAGCACTAGATGATAGGGTTTCACTGCTTAAGGCACTAGCTGCCTTAGCTGGTGATGAGCACAAGAACGACTGGGAAAATCCGACTCAAGAAAGAGCTGAAGCTCTGGAATCCCTTTTAGAGGTTTGTGCACGACTACTCAAGCAGGAAAAAATTGATGAGCTTGCTGGTGTGCTGAAACCATTTGGCGATGATGCAGTTTCATCCAGAGAAACGGCAATATGGTTGACTAAAAGCCTCATGAGTGCACAAAAATTGGCCAAGGGATCGTGATTTTGTGATGCCAGCTTTCCCTTTACTGGAAAACTACTGTACAGAGTGATTTGTGTGGGTTGACATAGATGTTTAGCTTGACTGTTGTTTGTTACCTTCTAAATGATTTGATTTATGGGAAAGCTTACTTTGAAAGAAGCTTCTCTGGTGTGAGTGCGAACTAAGTTATTTTCGGAGGCTTGATGGATTGAGGTTTCCTTAGTTTGAGAGTATAATTGTAGTACATCTGATGGAATTGTGAAGATCTTAAATTACCCCAAACTTTAGTTTGCTAATGCTTTCTCTTTTGTTTTTTGCATTATTATTATATTATACTACAAGTGTGCTCCTTCTGAAGTTACAACTCCTGATGAACATTACTTCAGCTTCATGCTTTTGAACTTTTGATGATGCTTTCACCTTGTTCTTTATTATGAAAATTTGTCATTGTTGAGGTGTTCTTTTGGGGATAAGTGTTACACTCTTAAGAAGAAAATAAGAAGGTCGTGACAGAAGAAGACAATGGCTGGAAAACCCCCTCTTTCATTCAGAATCTTCAAACCTATATATAGGCAAATATTTAATAGAATGCTTACACTAAAATAGGACACATATTAGTCCACAATGAGCATAATTAAATTACTCCTAAAACATAATTAAACTACTCCTAAAAAATAGAACACATGACTCCTAAAAGAAACATAGCACGTTATTGCTAAAACAGAAAATATCTGGACCGACTCAACTTAGATTAAACAATTCACAATCTTTCTAAAGACTAGGTTAACTGGCAAACTAAAAGAAGTTCCTACAATTCCCCCTTAAACTTCCCCCTTAAACTGATGTTTGCTAACAATTAGTTTACATCTTTGATTGTGCATATGCCTAGCAACTTCTAAATTTAATGAATGACACCATCTTCATGGCCTTGGTGAAAATATCGGCAACCTGGTCTTCACTCCTGCAGTAGATTAGATCAATTGCTTCATTATTGCTAAGATCTCGTAAAAAATAAAACTTCACATCAATGTGCTTGCTTCTTCCATGCAGCACTGGATTCTTGGATAGTTGAATTGCTTAACTGTTATCACAAAAAATCTTGGTAGCTTCTGGCTGCTTGAATTTCAACTCCTCCAAAAGTCTCCTCAACCAAATAGCTTGACAGGCACAAGCAGTCACAACAACAAACTCGGCTTCCGTAGTAGACAAAGTAACATTTGGTTGTTTCTTAGCTGACCATGAAATAGCACCGGACCCAAACTTAAAAGCATAAATTGAAGTGCTTTTTCTGTCATCATAATCACCAGCATAGTCACTGTCTGTATAATAGAGAATATTGGACTTTTTACTCGTCTTATAAAATAGCCCAAAGTCTCTCGTTCCTTGCAAGTAACGAAGAATTCTCCTGGCGGCAGACAAATGCATTTCTGTGGGATTCTCCATGTACCTGCTGATTAAACTCGCAAAATAAATTATGTAAGGCCTTGTAGCAGTGAGATACATCAAACTGCCCATAATTTGTTTGTAAAGTGTGCTATCAACCGTCTTTCCAGTAGAATTTTTATGTAGCTTCAAACCAAGTTCAGTAGGAGTGTTATCTGGATTGCAATCCATCATCTGAAATTTATCTATAATTTCCCCTACATATTTCTTTTGAGAAATAAATATCCCTTTATCAGATTGAACTACCTCTATGCCAAGAAAGTAATGCATCAATCCGAGGTTAGACATTTCAAACTCATCATTCATCGACTTCTTAAATTCTTCAAACATGACACCACAATTTCCAGTAAAAATAAGATCATCAACATACAAGCAAATAATGAGCATCTTTACTTGATCCCCAATCTTAACAAACAATGTATGCTCATAAGGACATTTCGAAAAACTAACTTTTAGAAAATACCCGTCAATGTGACTATACCAAGCCCGAGGAGCTTGTTTTAGAACCATAGAGGTTTTTTTTCAATCTATAAACCTTATGATCATTTTCAATTTTAACATAACCAGTGGGTTGTTCTACAAATACCTATTCCTCCAAGTACCCATGTAAGAACAAGACTTGACATCTAGCTGAAAAATAGGCCAAGACTTCTGAGCTGCCAATGCGATAACCAATCTGATTGTTTCATGTCTAGCAATGGGAGAAAATACTTCTGTATAATCTATCCCGTATTGTTTCTTGTATCCTTTAGCCACTAAACGTGCCTTGTACTTGTCCACTTCACCATTTTTCTTCAACTTTGTTTTGAAGACCCACTTCACTCCAATGGTTTTCTGTCCATTTGGAAGATCTGACAACTCCCAAGTATCATTTCTCTCAATGGCATCAATGTCATCATCCATTGATTTTCTCCACTTTTCTTCCTTCACAACACTCTCAAAAGATGCAGGATCGCAATCTAAAAACAAAGCAAACCGAGTAATTGGATCTTCAATTGTAGTTACCTTGTAATCTTTCATCCAAGCAGACCTTCTTCTAAGTCGCCCAACAATTGAGTTGCTTCTTCATTTGCTACAGAAATTGTTGGTGAAGTTGTAGTGGCTGAAACTGATTAATTTTCCAGCACACATGGTGCTGAAAATTGCTCTTGTTCAACATCACTGTCACAGAGGATGTGGGTAGGCTGCTGTCTATTCCAATCCCAAGTGCTTTCCTCGTCAAAAGTAATATCCCTACTGATAACAATCGTTTTGGTCAATGGAGTAAACAACTTATATGCTTTGGAAGACTCACTTACACCAAGAAAAATACATTTTCAGCCTTGTCATCAAGTTTCTTCCTCCTTTCATCCGGGACATGAGCAGATGCAATGCATTCAAAGATTCTAAAATGATCTACTGTTGGTTTTCTCCCATTCCATGCCTCATACAGTGTCATATTTTTAACAGAAAAAGTTGGGCTTCTGTTTAACATATGAACACTCCAATTTATGGACTCTGGCCAAAAAGTCTTAGGAATGCTTCCTGTCACTAACAAACTTCTCACCATGTTGAGGATATTCTGTTTTTCCTTTCCGATACATCATTCTGTTGTGGTGAATACGCAACTCTAAGCTCTCTTCGAATGCCATTCTCTACACAGAACACTTCAAAGTCTTTTGAACAATATTCGCCACTACGATCAGTTCGGAGAGCCTTAATGGTTTTCCCTGCTTTATTTTCCACACTAACTTTGAAGCTTTTAAATGTTGAAAAAACTTCATATTTTCTTGCAAAAAATAAACCCAAGTTTTTCTTGAAAAATCATCAGTAAAAGTGACAAAATACCGTTTACCTCCATTGGACGTTGGGTTTATCGGGCCACAAAGATCTGAATGCCCCAGCTCTAATACATCCTTTGCTCTCCATGACTTTTATTTGGGAAATTGAGAGCGAGGTTGTTTACCAACAACACATTCTTCACAAATTTTTGAAGGTGCAGTGATTTGAGGATGACCCGTGACCATGTTTTTCTGTTGGAGTGTCTTCAGGCCTCCAAAACTCACGTGACCATAATGAAAATGCCACAACCATGAGGGATTATTTAATTAAGTCATCAAACAAGATTGAACATTATCAAACTTTAGCGGAAATAATCTGTTAGAGCTCATTTGAACTATTGCAATAGCTCCTCTCACATGATCATAAATTTTACACTCTCCCTTCTTAATAGTTGTCACGACCCGAGAGTACCCCCTAGTCGTAACACGGCGTACTTGACCCCGAAGGGGTCTTATACAAGCCCCATAACATTCATTCTTCGCATAGATAATAGAAATAGCGCGGAATTAAAACTTATTTAACACCAAACTATTAAAAGTCTCATTTATAAAGCAACGGAAATACTAAGTCTCACAAGGCCATCTTAGACAAACTTTAACAAGATAGGGTCACGGCCCTTTACAATCGAAAACTTAGACAAAAGTATAAAACATAAAAGAACTAAAACAATAGAAGTCCTTATCCTTGATCTATGAGGACATACCAAGTCTTGGAGGAAAACTCTATCCGAGCACTTCAACCTTAGCTAGAACCAATCACTTGCCGGAACCTACACTTTGTAGAAAATATAAGAAATATGGATTAGCACACAAATATGTACTAAGTATGATGACCATGCAAAAACATGCTAAAAATGACATTTTGGTTTGGAAACTATGCATATGCTTTCTTTTGAGAAATATCACAAGTCATAGGCATAAAAGCATAGAATACATCATAACCAACATATAAGACATTCTTCACATTTAGACCTCACCTCAAGTAACCCTTAATGCTATACTTTGTGCAACGCATGAATGGCGTCCCATACCACCCTCCATACTAAGTATCACATCAAGACTACCCAAGAGTGACTTACCATTGATCATTCTTCACATTACAAGTAATCATGCTCAACTAGTACCAACATACAACACACAAGTAAATTCATCAAGTAAGTTATTTCATCATCTTATGACCTCTATCTAAAGTTACCCTAAGACACACCTAAGTAAGACATGAAGTGGCAGCCCATACTACCTCTTCATACCACACCTAGGTATTTCTCAAGGCTACAATAGACAAGAACCTTTACATTTCATCATAACATGCTAGGTAACTCATTTCATCAATATAAGCTACTCATTCATCATTTCATTTAGTCAATAAGTAAAAATTCTTCATTCGTTCCATTTAAAGGACTTTCATTCATTAGTCTTGAAGACTTAGAGAACTCACTATGGCACTCTTGATGCCTACTCGTGCCATGTATGGATAGCATCCCATACTACTATCCACACTTTGTAGAACTCCTCAAATAACCATAATGCACATCTCAAGTGATGGGAATAGGCATTTAACCGAAATAGACCATGATAGCTAAGTCATGGAATCCGGTGTCATATGACCCCACACCGAAGAAAGGTGTTCTACTTGCCTAAGGTAGAACTAAGTGTTTGCTAGCTAGGTGGATCCCCTAGCTATCCTATGTGGGCACATAGTTAAGGAATAAGAAAGATGTTCATTGAAACCCTTGCCTAAATATTTGGAGAGTTTCCATCTTACCAAATCCTCTCGGTGCTTCGCCTCCATTCCCATAGAGTAGTTCATTTCGTTAACATTATTACACATGAGAGGGTGCCCCTTTGGCCTACCGAGTAAAGGTACATTATAAGGATAGCTCATTAAATCCCCATGGAAGGGTGCCTTAGGCCTACCGATTCTTCATTTAAGGGTGCCTTAAGCCTACCGGTCCAAGGTTCATCATTTCACACATGAGAAGGGCTACCACCATTAGGTCTACCGATTTCATTGTTTATCAATTAACATTCATAGAAGAGATACCAACATTAGGTCTACCGATCCTTAGATACATTAATAACAATACATTCATTTACACAAGGAGAGGATGCCCTAGGCCTACCAATCAATGTGCATCAATACATTGCATTACTTAGGAGAACCTTTCATAATAGATCAACCTCATGCATTTATTCTTTCATTAGTGTAAAATTGAGCAATAGCCTTTCAAATCAACACAATTATCTTCTATACATGATCCTATTACTTTCATGAAGATCACACACCCATATACTTCACATATTGATCACACATGGATCCATCACATACAAGGTATAAGGAGACATTTATCCATTGAATATCATAAAGTGCATAAAAGGAACCACCTCCACCATAAGTGGATCACACATCAATAGATCACAATTCTATATCAATATAAATCCATCTCAACCCATAGGTTCAATATACTAGAAGAGATAAGGCAATTGACATCATTCCATAACCAATTCACCATCAACATAATCTCATTCATAACTTGCCCTTCAAGGCCATGATCCTCATATCACCAACACATCAACAATTCACCATAATAAGGCATAATTAATGACATTAATTCATAAACTAACATCATATAAACACATATTATTCATTATACTTCAATAATCAACCAATTCCCAATCAATTTCCATAAACAAGATATTTGGGGAAGACATGGGTTCTTGAAGGAATTCCATATAAAATCATCTTTAATTACTTATTCAAACATCAATTCATCATTAAAATGACTTAAATTTTTTTTTACCAATGAACCCATGCTTAGATTAGAGAGTAGGATTTTTGATCATGGAAAGACTTGGAAACTCTTTTGATTTGACTCCTTGATGAAATATTAATCAAGGATCTAGGATCACCATACCTTATACTTGAATAAACCCATGAAATTGAAGAATAATCTCCTTGAAATCAGCAACCCTAGCTTGAACTTGACCTTGATCTCCAATGCAGTTTCTAGAGAGAACTTTTAGGAGAGAAGGATTTTATTTGAGAGATGAAATCTAAATGGGTGTTTTTATGTTTTAATACTCTTAAAATATTTTAAAACACATAAAATAACCGTCCATGCAATTTAAAATACTTGGGGTGAATTGGTAAATTCACCCCCACCAAGGCCGAACTCAAACCGGACTGCATGTGCCAAACGACCGCTCCCCATCCACGGACCGTGGATGGGTTGACACCCCATACTCTCACCTCGTCATTTGGTTCAGAGGCTCAAAAATGGAAGCCAAGCCTCCCTAGGCTTAGTCCTGACCCACTCCCATGATCTACGGGGCGTAGATTGGTCTAAAGAGCGTGGATAGGGGGTGTAGATCAAGCTGTTTTTGACAGCTTTTGGGTAGTGTTTGGGTCCTCCTCAAGGACCCCTTGGGTGGTCCTTGGGGATTCGTACCCGGACGTTTGAACCCTAAACATGTCATTCTATGTACGGGAGTCATTTACCTTGATTATAACTCTCATACAACACCCCAAAACTCCACTACAAGACCCTACAACACACTAGTTCAACTTACTAGTTTCCGGGTGTTATAGTCGTGTCTTGACATTTAACCCCTAAGTTGATCAACCATGACTTGGGACAACATGAAACACTATCAAATCTCAAGAAGAATAAAAACGAACACACGTTAGGCTCTAGTTTCACTAGTTCATTTTTAGGGTCGTTATAATAGTGATGATGTATCCCTTTTCTTGCAATTGACCAACACTAAGTAAATTACTTTTTGATTCAGGAGCATACAATACATTAGAGATTGTTTCCACAAATCCATTATTGGTTTTAATTTGCATATCACCCCACAGTAGAATAAAACATTTCATTTAGAGAAGAAAATTTACTTCCACTCATGTGGTTACTACATCCGGTATCTACATACCAAATATTAGATTCACATTTAGTTCCATCATGGACAACCATTAACAAATTTTCTATTTCCTTCTTTTCAACAAAATTGGCACTTTCTTTTTTTTCTTTGTCATTAGGAAGTCTAGTGAAACAATTTGATGCATAATGACCAAATTTGTGACATCTATAACACTCTACCTTGAATTTTTCATAGTCGCGACCTCTGCCATGAGATTGATCATTGTTGGATTTGAAATTCTTGTTGAGATCTCTACCTCCGCGATCTTCTCTTCCTCTTCCTCGACCATTACCTCTACCTCTACTTCTATAGTTGCTGGAATAAGTATTAGTTGAAGCCTTCAACACATGCTCCTGCACTCCGAAACTTTTGTTCATGAACTACTAAAGAACTTTGCAACTTATAGAGATAATTCATCTATATCTTTTGACTCTTCAATTGAGCAGACAACATAATTATATTTTGATGTTAGAGAGTTTAAAATCTTTTCCACAATTCCTACATTGTCTATCTTCTCACCGTGGACATGCATCTTATTAGTTATTTCCATTGTTCTAGCACAATAATTGGTGACAAATTCTCCTTCCGTCATCTATAGTGTTTCAAAATTCTTTCTCAAAGGTTGAAGCTGTGCACACTTAACTCTGGTAGAGCCTTAATACTTCTTTTTCATGAAATCCCAAATATCCTTGGAAGTTTCTTTGCAAAGAATATTTTCCAGGATGGGACGATCAATTGTCTGAAAGAGATAGTTCTTTGCTTTCAGGTCTTTAAGCTTTCTAGCTTCCATTTCATTTTTTGGGCATCTGTCAAAGTTGTGACCTTTGGCTGCTAAATTCCAGATTCAATCACCTGCCAGTACTCCTTGGACTGCATGAAATTTTCCATTAACCTGCTCCAATGATCATAGTGATCATCAGAGCGTGGAATGACTGTTTGCACAAAATTATTTTCAGTAGCCATTGGATAATGTGAAAAAAAATATGCCTGCCTCACTTATTTTGAATCTCATAAAACTTGGCTCGGATACCACTGTTATACTCTTAAGAAGAAAATAAGAAGTACGTAAAAGAAGAAGACAATGGATGGAAAAACCCTCTTTCATTTAGCATCTTAAAGCCTATTTATGTAACACCTCAGATTAAAAAAGGGTAGAAGTTGCAGCTTTTGTCAGATCTGGTTCCAGTACCGAAGAAATCCACCCACGGCTCGTGGAGTGACACACGGTCCATAGGTCGGCTCGTGGTTGGCCAAACCAAGTGCCTAAGAATTTTGAAATTCCAGTACTTTTCTACGATTCACCAGGATGGTCTGTTGTCCAATGCATGGACCATAGCTAGGTCTCATAGGTGAGTCTCAGAGTTAGTCGAATTTTAAGAAAAAATCTAGCTTGACCATGGTGCCCATGCACGGTCCTTCAATTGACTCATGGACCGTACATGGGTCCCATCATCCGATGGCTCAGAGACCAAGTCTCTTAAATCATCGACAGTCGACCAGCACGGTCCGTAGGTTAATCGACAAACCGTAGGTCACCACCGTTGAAGGTGTCGGCAACTATTTTAAGAAGGGTGTTTGGGTCTTTTTCTAAGTATTCTATCCTAATATTATGTCGTTTTACCCTTCACCTAAAGCCCTATATAAGTGTTTTTACCCCCAAATTTCCCCGATTGAGATCATTCTCGCAAATTCCTAAAAAAAGAACAAGTCTTCCTCTCCAAATATTTCTCTCAATTGAAGAAGAAGAATAGTGTTTCAAGTCAAGTATCCAATTCCACCATTCAAGTCAAGATTTTGGCATTAAGGGATGAAAGTTCATCCATGGAGCCCTTTCCTCCATGGAGTTCCTAAATTTCTCAATTTTGAAGTTAGAAAGTTAGGGGTTTCTCCTTTTCAATGTCAATTTTTTTTTATGAACTAATATGCATGAATTGAGTTATATTCCGTGATTTTAAGATGAATCCCCATGAACCCATGCATACCCCATATTTTCCAAGCTATGATGATATAATGCGGGTTTTAAACTATGATAGATGAGTTTATGAAATTATACACGTTCTTATGAAATTGATGTAAATATTTTAAGGATTCTTTAAGAGTGAAGAATCAATGTTGTTGTTGTTGTGTTGTAGAAGAATTTCTCATATACATTTGAAAGCATGATTTTGAAAGCACTTTCTCACATAAAGGATTCTTAGGGTTGAAAGGTTTTCTCAACTAAACTTTGAATGAAGATTTAAGGAACTATTCTAATGAAACCTAGCTTGGAATTGTTGTTTACTTGTACCTTTCCATGGAAAATATATGAATTATTAAAGGATTATGACATGAGTGTTCTCTATCACCCCGAAAAGGCAAATGTGGTGGAGGATGCTCTTAGTCAGTTATTGATGGGTACTGTTGCTGATATAGAAGATGATACAAATGAGTTGGTTTGAGATGTTCATAGATTGTCCCGATTGGGTGTCCAGTTAGTTGATTCTACCAAAGGTGGTGTTATAGTTCACAATGGTTCAGAACCATCCTTTGTGGCAGATGTGAAAGCTAAGCAAGGTCTTGATCCGAATTTGGTTGAATCGAAAGAAGCGGTGCTTAAAAAGTCCGTAGAGGATTTCTCCCAAAGGGGAGATAGTGTGCTTATATATCAAGGTCATTTGTGTGTTCCTAATGTTGATGAATTGAAAGAGAAATCTTGTCAGAAGCCCATATTTCTCGATATTCCATTCACCCGGGAGCCACCAAGATGTATCGTGACTTGCGGGAGGTCTATTGGTGGAATGGGATAAAGAAGGATATTGTAGAATTTGTGGCTAAGTGTCATAATTGTCAACAAGTTAAAGTTGAGCATCAAAAGTTGAGAGTTTTATCTCAAGATAGTATCATTCCTACTTGTAAGTGGGAATATTTGAAGATAGACTTCATTGTTGGGTTGCCACGCACCCGACGACAACATGACTTGATTTGGGTTATTGTAGATCGAATGAAGAAAGCAACAAATCTCATCCCTATTAAGGCTTCTTATTTGGTGGAGGACTATGCTAAGTTGTATTTAAGGGAAATATTGAGGTTGCATGGAGTTTCCTTGTCCATTATCTCTGATCGTGGAACCCAATTCACTTCCCAATTTTGGAAATACTTCTACAAAGGGCCTTGGTACTCGTTTTAAGCTAAAAAGGCCTTTCAACCACAAATCGATAGGCAAGCAGAGCGTACTATCCAAACTTTAGAAGATATGTTGAGGACATGTGTAATTGACTTCAAGGGTAATTGGTATGATCATTCGCCTTTGATTGAGTTTGCATAAAACAATATCTACCATTCAAGCATTGGTATGGCTCCATTTGAGGTTGTATATGGTAGGAGGTGTAGATATCATATAGGTGGTTTGAAGTGGGTGAAGTTGCTTTGATAAGTCCCAAGATGGTACATGAGGCTATGGAGAAAGTTCGGCTTCTTAGAGAAAAGTTGAAAATGGCTCAAAGTCGGCAAATGTCCTTTACCGATGTTAGAAGAAGAGATATGGAGTTTGATGTTCATGATTGGTTCTACTTGAAAATATCACCCATTAAAGGTGTAATGAGATTTGGGAAGAAGGGGAAACTTAGTCCCCGCTATGTGGGACCATATCAGATTTTGAGGCGAATAGGTGAGGTCGCTTATGAACTTAATTTGCCTAATGAACTTACATCGGTGCATCCTATTTTCCATGTCTCCTTGTTGAAGAAATGTGTTGGTGATCCAACATCTACAGTTCCCTTAGACGGTTTGGGAGTTAAAGGGAATCTTTCTTATGAGCAAGTTTCGGTTGAGATTTTAGATTGCCAAGTTAAGAAGTTGAGAAGCAAAGAACTTGCTTCTGTGAAGGTTCTTTGGAGGAATCAATTGGTTGAGGGTTCTACGTAGGAGGCTGAGGCGGATATGATGTCCCGTTATCCTCATCTCTTTCCCTCCGTCCTTACTCTAGCTTGAGGTAATTAGTTCCTCATGGTTTACTCTTTTGGTGTCATGTGACTTAGATATTCCCATGATTCCTCATTTATACATGTTCATGAAAAGCTTAAATTTTGAGAAAATGAGTTAACTTGATTGATTTCTACATGTTTATGTGCATTTTAGTATGAGTTGCATATAGACTTCATGATATGATGTTTTGAACATGCTTTAGCTTGGAGTTGATGTTTCCTTCTCTTATACATGCATTTATGTGATTGCAGCTACTAAATTTAAGTTCCTACCTCCTTTTGATATGTTGAATCTCATTCGAGGACAAATGATCCCAAGGGAGAGATAATGTAACACCTCAAATTCAAAAAGGGTAGAAGTTGCATCTTTTACCGGATCTGGTGCCAGTACCGATGAAGCCACCCACGGTCTGTAAGTCTACTCGTGGATGGCCAGTCCAGGTGCCTAAAAATTTTCAAATTCCAATATTTTCCTACATTCCACTGCGACGGTCCGTTGTCAAGTGCAAGGACCATAGTTAGGTCTCGTAGGTGACTCTCAGACTTAGTGGGATTTTAAGGGAAAATCTAGCTTGACCACGGTGGCCATGCACGTCCCGTCAATTGACTCACGAACTGTACATGGGTCCCATCGTTCGATGGCCTAGAGACCAAGTCTCTAAAA
The DNA here is from genome assembly GCA_029582685.1 of Solanum piurae. Lineage (NCBI taxonomy): Eukaryota > Viridiplantae > Streptophyta > Magnoliopsida > Solanales > Solanaceae > Solanum > Solanum piurae. The sequence continues at coordinate 12,120 of JAJOOO010009625.1, read as the reverse complement.
TCATTGACGATCGACCAGGATGGTTCGTAGGTCGCCACTGTCGATGGTGTCGACACTTATTTTAAAAAAGGGATTTTGGGTCTTTTCCTAATTATTCTAGCCTAATACTATGTCGTTTTACCCTTCACCAAAAGCCCTATGTAAGTGTTTTTACCCCCAAATTTTCCCAATTGAGATCATTCTCACAAATTCCTAAAAGAAGAACAAGTCTTCCTCTCCAAATATTTCTCTCTCTAGAAGTTGAAAAATAAGGCTAGGGTTTCAATTCAAGTCTCCAGTTCCATCATTGAAGTTTAGTTTTTGGCATTAAGGTATGATGGTTTTCATGAATCCATGGAGCCCTTTCCTCCATGGAGTTCCTAAATTTCTCAATTTTGAAGTTAGAAATCCCCAATTGAAGTTAGGATTTTCTTCTATGTTATGGGATCCTTTCAATGTTGATTTATTTTATTGTTTTATGAACTAATATGCATGAATTGAGTTATATTCCATGATTTTAAGATGAATCCCATGAACCCACGCATACCCCATATTTTCCAAGCTATGATTATATAATGTGGGTGTTGAACTATGAAAGATGAGTTTATAAAATTATACATATTCTTATGAAATTGATGTAAATGTTTAAATGATGCTTTGAGAGTGAAGTATCAATGTTGTTGTTATTATTTTGTGGAAGGATTTCTCAATACACTTGAAAGCATGATTGTGAAAGGACTTTCTCACATAAAAGATTCTTAGGGTTGAAAATTTTCTCAACTAAACTTTGAATCAAGATTTAAGGAGCTATTCTAATGAAACCTAGAATGGATTTGTTGTTTACTTGTACCTTTGTCACGACCCGAGCCTACACCCTAGACGTGACACGACGTACAAGACTCCGAAAATCTTCATACAAGCCTCATAGGATTCATAACATAAGATAATCAAAATTATGCGGAATTAAAACCTTTATTTAAATCCAAATGATAAGTCCACAATTTGGACTCATTTAGGGCTATATTATGATAGAATTAGTGTCCTCAAATGCATATTTTGTCTCAATAAATGATGTAAACCCTTAAGTTTCAGGTATTTGGATTGAGAGACAAAGCATGGACACTATCAAGCAAAAAGGAACAAATCGGTTGAAAGAACGGTGAAAGGACTCCCTGAGGATCACCTAATCCATTAGGTGAGTCACCGAAGGCCCTAAATCCAGCCGAATGTTGCAGTGTGCTAAGCCCTGAATGAGAAGGTCAAAGTTGCGATGAAAAAGAGCAGTTGGTGCATCGCCGAGCAGTTCCCCAAAGTAGCACCCTATCGCCCAATGCCTCAAAACGCAAGAATGTTGAAGGCAAAAACAGAAAGGCAATAAACCAAACCAAAGAACGAATCGCCGAGTGTGTCGGCAATCTCGACTAACTGCGAGGAATGGTCCTTCGAAGCACAAATTTTGGACCACTATAAATACTTGTTAAAATTGTTAGCTTAGTATCATACTTTAGAGAGATTTTATTTTCGAGACTTAGAATATTTTCAGTTTTAGTTCTTAGAGTTTATGGGAAACATTGAGCTTGAAGGCTTGAAGACTTCCAATTCCAAGAAATTGGAAGTGGGTGTTGGAAATTCTTCATTCTAGACTCATTTAAAATGAATATAAATCATACCCAGTTGATGTCATTTTGATTTGGTATCATTTTGTTCCTTTTTCTATGTCTAGCTAAAACCCCAATTCTTGGGGTGTGATTTTGTGAATATGGTTTAAATTTCGTGTTGGGTATTGCTTATTGTTGGTATATTCACTGTTGAAATGTGATTTCATTTAGTAATTATGTTTGAACTTATTGATATTGTAGTTGCAAATACGATTTCATCTTAGTGTTTTCGGCTTGCTAGAGAGAGAGGTTTTAAAACTAAGACTACTAAATCGATAGCCGGTGGTTATTAGGTCATCCTGGGTTCAGCTCGAGAGAGTGAATCCTAGGCCCTCTCCCATACTTTCAGCTCGATAGAGTGAATGGGCTAAGGCGGAGGCTGTGCTTAAATGCGACAATCAGTGTTCGAGAGAAACCAAGTTGGTTCGGGGTAAGTTGCTCCAGAGAGAATTTACCCCACTAAAATCTAGACTAGTTACAAATATTCAGCGATGTACTATCAATATCATCTACCCGATAGTGTAGTTTATCCCATATTCCTATCACATCCCAAGAATCCCATCTCCCTATCTCGTTTCCTTATATTTTTGTCATTTTTGTTGATTAGCTAATACAAACCCCATTGATAATTGACACTTGCATCACCCCTTAGATTTAGTATATTTTATTCAATAATGTTTATAGCTATGACTGATTAAAATTTGATTTTACTTTTCTATTAATTTTCGAAACCACTCCCTGTGGGAACGATCCCAACCCTTGGTTGGGTTATATCACTACACGCGATCGTTGACACTTAAATCGAAGTTGTGTCCTGATACGTGAAGTCAAAATGGCACCGCTGCCGGGGAGTGGTGTTTCTTGAGAAATACTAGCTAAGTTGAATTTTGCTTTTGTTAGTCGTAGTTTACTCACTTAATTTTTAATTTTGTCTTGTTTGTTTTTGTGTTGAAGTAGAAAAATGAGTGTGAATGAAAATCATAGGATATCTGATAAAGTGCTACTAGAGTGCTTCTATAGGCGTCTTGGATCCAAAATAGAAGTACCGCTGACCAACTTTTTGAGGGTTGTTTGCTACAACAACCCTACGAAGTAGTTCCCAAACTCCTCGACGGTATGGTTAAGACCAACGAGGAAACGAAGAGAAAACAAGAATGGGCTACAATGTTAACTCAGCTGAATTTATTAACCAAGAAAGTCATGGAATTTGAAGAGCAGTCCATGAAAAAGGACAAGCACTTTCCCTTTCGCAAGTGCGAAAAGAGAAAAAAGTAAGAAGGTGGGCAAAATGAAAAAGTCCTCCCACTCATTCAACACAAGATCGATGAATAAGATAAGGTGTTGAAAGAGATAAAGGAGAACATCGAAATACTGAATCAGACGACAACTTCCAATTCCATGATTAATCAGCTACAGGACACCCAGATAAATCAATTGATAGGAATAATCTTCTTACATAGCAGCGAAGAGTCATCTAATAACACCATGGTCGACTCTGAAGAGGAGGATTAAGTGTTAACCTGCGTCGTGACATGACGACAACTAAGGCGCTACTTGGGAGGCAACCCAAGACCCTTTATGGCTTTATTTTTGTTTAAAAATAATGGTGTGTTGTTTGTGTAGGTCAAAGTGTGGGAATTGTCTGAAAGGTACAGTTTGGTGAACTAAATTGCAATCGGTGAAACGCCGAAAAGGTCAGCGACGCCCGACCTAGACCACCGTTAGACTCAAGACAACTTTAAGATAGAGTCTGTAAAACTCGGTGAGCCCAGGAAATCACTGGCGAATCACCGATCATGTCGGCGATCTCGATCTTGTCCACCGTTTGGATCCCCACATCAACTGAGGGTCCTGTAAACCTTGACAATGTAAGTGACCACTTGTTGTGCTGACGAGTGGTTCGGCGATCGTGACTAATGTTGCCGAATGGGTGAGAACTAGACGATCTTTGAGACCAAGGATTTAAACTTTAAAACTCTTTCACTCTTATGCATTTTGATTCTTCCAAACTGACACCTACATATTATGGTCTACATTTTTTCATTCTCTTAGTGTTCTAGTCGTTGATATGTGCTCGAAATTTGGATTACCTTGCCGCCTAGCATTTCAAAACTCATTAATCGGCATCAAAGGTTAGTTCTTCTAAACCACAAAATTATTTAATCGAAATTGTACTCATTTTTGCAATGATATCATTTAGTTTTATGCTGAGCCTCTTTGATAGAGTTTGTATGTTTGAATGCCTGATTTAATTTGATAAAGTTGCCTGTAGTGTTTCGGTTGTCAAAATCCCGTAGGCTTGTGCTTAAAATGAAGCAATTTTTGTGGATATTATGCTTAGGTGTTATGGGTTTGAGTTTAATTTAAATAGTGCATGTGTTGCTGTTGTTTTTGGGGATTGCGGGGTTGAATTTGAGAAACTGGATTGAAATTAGGCACGTTGGGCCGTTTGGCGAGTTGGATCAAGCTCGCTGAACCACTCGATGTGTTGCCTAATGTCCCTATCTCTCTTTAACTTTCATTCTGTATTTGATGATTGATCCTGTAACTTCAGTGAGAAGCCTGAGGCCCACCTTTTGTGTGAATATTGATGTTCGTGTTTTGTTGATATATTCGGTTTATTGTGTTTTATACTGCTTCTTGTGGATGTTTGAGCTTGTGGCTCCTTTTGCTTTAAATTGTAAATGATTTTGATCCTTCCAAAATTTTCGCCCACTCTTGTATGTACTTGAATGTGGCTATTCTTCAGCAAATTTGAGTCTCAGTTTTGATCAATATCAATGACTCAAATAGTGCTCATAATCGAACGAACATGAATGTGCGGCTAAAATGAGACCAAATAAAGTTGCATAGACAATATGCGAACTCTTTGCATCTCGTTGTGACTAGACGATTATCAAATTGATTCTCTTGCAATGAATGTTGCACACTAGTGAGAGTGTGGAGTCTTGTTTGACTTTGGTGTCGATGCCTTGTGTGATGAGCTTACTGTGAACCATGCATGATAACACCTAGAATTTGCCCCGTTAGTCCAGTAGACTAAGTAAGGCTATCTCTTGATATGATCTTAGGCAACTTCGAAGAGTGTGAGCCAATTTGACATATACCTCTTTTGTGGCCTACCTTGTTAGTGTGTGAACCTCTTTTGAACACCCCTTGAGCCTTACCTTTCTTTGGAAGAAACTTGATAAAAACATGACCTTTCTTAATATGTTACCTATAATCCTCTTGAATTGTGGTTGATCGAATAGCCAACTTAGGCCAAAATCCTAAGTTGGGGGTGTGGTGAAAAGAGAAGGCAAGTCAAGAAATGCAAGAAAAGTCCCATTTAACCCATGGTGTTGAGCAAACTAGAACCTTCCATACAAAAAAGAAGAAGACAGAAAAGAAAAGAAAAATAAAAAGAAAAAGAAAAAGTTGTGAAATAAAGTTATGAGAAATGTAAAAAGAAAGGGGGTTCCGAACAATCCATGGAAAGTGAATAATGGGATGACTTATGAGAACTAAAGAAAATGTTGAAAGAAGAGGAAATGGAGTATTGTGAGCACCACATTTCATGAGGATGAAAGTCACTGAGCCTAAATGACCATACCTTTGCACTCATCCCTGTTACAAGCCTTGAAAAGACCTTTTTGATCTTGAGTGAGCTGAAGAAAATGTCGATAGGAAAATACGGGCAAACCTATGGGTGAAAGCATGCATTGTGTTCTTCTTTGTGAGAGTGAGCGTTGCATTTGATTCCGGAACTTTAAATGATTAAACCATTGTGTGCGAATATGGAATCATTCTTTGTGTGAGGGCATTTGAATACCTTTGTTGAGTTTGAACTTGCATTTGAAGCAAGTATAGTGAACTTGAGAATCTTTGATAATGGTGTGTCACAACTTGAGTCCTTGAGTATACAATTGATCCTTGAATGATTAAGTTGAGCCTTGTTGTGTACAGTCATGATTGAGTCTTGTGTAGCACTGTTTGAGACATCCTTTTTGAATTGCTGAACTTGAGTTTCACTTGAGGACAAGCAAAAGTTTAAGTTGGGGGTGTTGATGAGTCCACAATTTGGAGTCATTTAGGGCTATATTTTGATAGAATTAGTGTCCTCAAATGCATATTTCGTCTCAATAACTAATGTAAACCCTTAAGTTTCAGGGATTTGGATTGAGAGACAAAACATAGATGCTATCAAGCAAAAAGGAACAAAGCAGCTGAAAGAACGAAGAAAGGACGCCCTGAGGATTTCGTAATCCATTAGGTGAGTCACCGAAGGCCCTAAATCCAGCCGAATGTTGCAGTGTGCTAAGCCCTGAATGAGAAGGTCAAAGTTGCGATGAAAAAGAGCAGTTGGTGCATCGCCGAGCAGTTCCCCAAAGTAGCACCCTATCGCCCAATGCCTCAAAACGCAAGAATGTTGAAGGCAAAAACAGAAAGGCAATAAACCAAACCAAAGAACGGATCGCCGAGTGTGTCGGCAATCTCGACTAACTGCGAGGAATGGTCCTTCGAAGCACAAATTTTGGACCACTATAAATACTTGTTAAAATTGTTAGCTTAGTATCATACTTTAGAGAGATTTTATTTTCGAGACTTAGAATATTTTCAGTTTTAGTTCTTAGAGTTTATGGGAAACATTGAGCTTGAAGGCTTGAAGACTTCCAATTCCAAGAAATTGGAAGGGGGTGTTGGAAATTCTTCATTCTAGACTCGGTTAAAGTGAATAAGTTGATGTCATCTCGATTCGGTATCATTTTCTTCCTTTTTTCTATGTCTAGCTAAAACCCCAATTCTTGGGGTGTGATTTTGTGAATATGGGTTAAATTTCCTGTTGGGTATTGCTTATTGTTGGTATATTCGATGTTTAAATGCGATTTCATTTAGTAGTTGTGTTTGAACTTAATGAAATTGTAGTTGTAAATACGATTTCATCTTAGTGTTTTTGGCTTGCTCGAGAGAGAGGTTTTCAAACTAAGACTACTAAATCGATAGCCGGTGGTTATTAGGTCGTCGTGGGTTCAACTCGAGAGAGTGAATCCTAGGCCCTCTCCCACACTTTCAGCTCGATAGAATGAATGGGCTAAGGCAGAGGCTGTTCTTAAATGCAGCAACTCGGTGTTCGAGATAAACCGAGTTGATTCGGGGTAAGTTGCTCGAGAGAGAATTTAGCCCCACTAAAGTCTAGCCTAGTTACAAATATTCAACGATGTACTATCAATATCATCTACCCGATAATGTAGTTTATCCCATATTCCTATCACATCCCAAGAATCCCATCTCCCTATCTCGTTTCCTTATATTTTTATCATTTTTGTTGATTAGCTAAAACAAACCCCATTGATAATTGGCACTTGCGTCACCCTTTAGATTTAGTATGTTTTTATTCGATAATGTTTATAGCTATGACTGATTTGAACTTGATTTTAATTTTCTATTAATTTTCGAAACCACTCCCTGTGGGAACGATCCCAACCTTTGGTTGGGTTATATCACTACACGCGATCGTTGGCACTTGAACCGAAGTAGTGTCCTGATACGGTAAGTCACCATATAATAAAAAAACTTCATTTAAAACAGCAGAAGTCTATAGTCTCACATGGCCATCTAAAGACATTCTTGAAACAAATGTAGGGTCATGAAACTTTACAATAGAAAGTCTAAAAATGTCTATTACATGAAAGAAAGAAACATCAATAAAGCATGTGTCCTCGAATGTATGAGGACATACCAATAGCCTTGGAAGAACTTAATCCAAATTCTTGAACTAGACGGATAGCAACTCACTTGCCAGAACCTACACTTGTAGTAAAATAAGAGAAATGTGGGTTAGCACACAAAAATGTAGTTAGTATGATGACCATGCAAAAATCATGCTTAAAGAGGACATATTGGTCAAAACCATGCATTATGCCAATTTCTTTTGAAACATCAAGTACAATAGTATAGGAGGCATACAATACAAGTATAATCAACATATAAGCCATTTCATCACACTAAGCAGCTTTCACCTTAAGTAACCCAAGCTATACTTTGTGCAATGTATGAATAGCGTCCCATACCACCACCCACACTAAGTACCACATTAAGGCCACCAAAAGTGATAGCGTCCCATACCACCACCCACACTAAGTACCACATTAAGGCCACCAAAAGTGAATTTACCATTCTTCCTTTTGACCTTTTGACAATAGTCATATATAAGGAACATAAGCATCTCCTAAGTCATGACAAGGGAGAATAACTCATAATACGACCCAAGTATAGCATGCATCATCACATTAAGCATTTGAGTCAACATTCTTCATTAACTTCATTAAGAGCACTTTTATTCATTTGTCATTAAGACATTAGAGAACTCACTATAGCCCTCTCAAAGCCTTCTCGTGCGATGCATGAATGGCATCCCATACTACCACCCACACTTCATAGAACTTCTCAAGAAACCATAATGCACATCTCACATGATGGGAATAAGCGTTTAACCGACATAAACAATGAGAGCTAAATCAAAGAATCTGGTGTCATATAACCCTACACCGAAGGAAGGTGTTCTACTTGCCTAAGGTAGAACTAAGTACATTTTAGCTTAGGTGGATCCACTAGCTAATATCCTATGTGGGAAAATAGTTATGGGATAAGGAAGATGTTCATTGAAACCTGACCTAAACATGGGGAGAGCTTCCATCTTACCAAATCCTCTCGGTTCTTTGCCTCCATTCCCATAAAGTATTTCATTACTTTAACATTATTACACATGAGAGGGTGCCATTGGCCTACCGACCCAAGGTACATTGATTAACACATGAAAGGGCGCCGTAAGCCTACTGTTTCAAGGTACATTAGGAAAGCTCATTGATTCCTCATGAAAGGGTGCCACAAGCCTACCGATTCAAGGTTCATCATTAAAATTCATGAAGTTATGCCATAAGCCTACCGATTCCAAATTTCATTAACATCATTTATGGAAGGGTGCCATAAGCCTACCGATCCCAAGGTTCATTATTAACATGCATGGAAGGGTGCTTGATGAGTCCACAAATTGGACTCATTTAGGGTTGTATTTTGATAAAATATCCTCAAATGCATGTTTTGTCTCAATATCTGATGAAAACCCTTAAGTTTCAGGTATTTGGAGTTGGAGGAAAAGCATGGACACTACTTAGCAATAAGGAACAAAGGCAGCTGGAAGAATGAAGAAATGAAGATCTGAGAATCGCTCAACCCGTTCGGCGAGTCGCCAAAACGTCTTATGTTCACCTTTTGTTCGAGTGTGCTGAGCCCTGAAAGAAAGGATCAAATCCGCGGTGAAAAGGAGAAGTCGGCGTGTCGCCGAACAGTTCCGCGAAGTAGTACTATGTCGCCCAATGATCCAAAACACGATGATGCTGAAGGATAGAGCAAGACATCGATGAAACCTACCAAAGGGCGGATCACCGAGTTTTACAGGTTCTAGCTTAAAGTTGCTTTGAGCTCAATGTTGGACTGGATCGAGGTTACCGACATCTTCGACGAACCGCCGAATGAAACTTTTTGCCCACTAAACTCCTTCTTTCTTGACACTTGCCACGCTTTAGCCTGCACAACCAACACACCATTATTTTTAAAACAAACTTAAAACAATAAAAAAAGGTTTTGGGTTGCCTCCCAAACATCGCCTTAGATAACGTCGCGGCGTAACGCAAGTCAACACCTAGTCCTCATTTTTGGAGTCGCCCATGGTGTAACTAGGAAAATCCTCAGCAAACGTTTGATAGTGTGACCTGATATCAAATGGACTATCTAAGCATCTTGCAGCTGAATAGTCATGGAATTTGCGGTAGTTGTCTGATTCAGCATTTTGATGTTTTCTTTCATCTCATTCAACATCTTGTCTTGTTCTTTGATTTTTTGTTGAATGAGCAAGAGGACTTCGTCATTTTGTATGCCTTCCTTCTTCTTCCCCTTAGTACACTCTCGAAGGGAGAAGTGCTTGTCCTTTTTCAAGGCCTGTGTTTCCAACTCTAAGACTCTTTTGGATAAGAAATCCAACTGAGTTAACAGTGCATCCCACTCTTGTTTCTTGTTGATCTCCTTGTTCGCTTCAATCATGCCATCTAGAAGTTTGGCTACGACTTCATGGGTTGGTTTAGCATACCACCCGTGAAAAGTTGATCAGTATTACTTCTATTTTTTGGTCCAAGACCCTTATAGAAGCTCTTTAGTAACACCTTGTCGGTCATCCCATGAGTGGGCCATGGCTGCAACATTGCCTGAAACTTCAACCACATTTCTTGAATAGTTTCTTCCCCTACTTGTTTGAACATTAGGAGGTTGTCCCTAAGGTTCAGCAGTTTCAAGAAGGGGTGATCTGTTTGATACCCATAATGATCCTTCATATTCATTTTTCTGCTTCAATACACAAACGAGAAAAACAAAACTACAAATTAAGTAAGTAAACTAGTACTAAGAAGAACAATTTTTTTACTAAACTAAGAATTCTCAAATAACACCACTCCCCGGTAGCCGCACCATTTTGATGTTTGTGTATCAAGACACAACTTCAATGCAAGTGTCTACGATCGTACAATAGTAAAGTAACCCAACCATGGGTTGGGGTCGAGTCCCAAGGGAGTGGGCTTGAGAATTAATAGAAAAATGAAATTAAGTTCTAATTTGTCATAGCTAAAAACATTATCGGATACAAACATACTAAATCTAAGGGGTGACACAAAAGTGTCAATTAACAATGGGGGTTTGTAACAAGTAAGCAAAAATCAGCGAAAATGCAAAGAGCACTAATCAAGGAGAGGTGATTCTTAGGATGTAATAGGAATATGGGTTAAAATAGACTATTGGGTACATGCTTTTGATAGTAAATTCACTGAATATTTGTGACTAGGCTAGACCATAGTGGGGGTAAATTCTCTCTCGAGCAACTTACCCGGAATCAACTCAGTTTCTCTCGAACACTGAGTTGCCGCAAGAAGAACAACCTCCACCTTAGCCCACTCACTCTCTCGAGCTGAGTGTGTGGGATAAGGACTACGATTCACTCTCTTGAGCTGAACCTCATGTCGACCCAATCCCACCGGCCATCAATTTAGTAGTCTTAGTTTTACAACCTCTCTCTCGAGCAAGTCAAAAACACAAAGGTGAAATCATATTTGCAACTACAATTTCATTAAGCTCCACCACAACTACTAAATGAAATCACAACAAATAAACCATCAACAAGCAAGACCCAGCAGATAATCTAACCCATATTCACAAAATCACACCCCATGAATTGAGGTTTTAGCTAGACATGTATAAGAGATAGAAATTTATACCAATAGGAGTTTGCATTCAAATGGGTATGAAGATTTAAGTCTCAAAACAAGCCAACATTGAAGAATCCACAAGACCCAAGTCCAAAATCTTATAGTTGAAACCCTTTGAATCTTCAAGTTCTTCAAAACCCTCTCCAAACTTAGAACTCAAAAATAGAAGAAAGGTCTGAAAAATTACTGTTCAAGGCTAAAAATTTGATACTAGAATAATAATTCTCAACGAGTATTTATAGTTTTCAAAATTTATGCTGCAGCATATCATTCGGTGTCGTTAGTCGAGATCGCCGATTAACTCGGTGATCCTCCCTTTGGTAGGTTTCATCATCGTCTTGCTCTATCCTTCAGCATCGTCATGTTTTGGATCATTGGGCGACATAGTACTGCATCGCGGAACTGTTCGGTGACACACTGACTGCTCTTTTTCATCGCCGATTTGATCATTTCTTGCAGGGCTCAGCACACTGGAACATAAGGCGAGGATAAGACCTTTTGGCGACTCACCAAATGGGTTCGGCGATTCTCAGATCTTCATTTCTTCGTTCTTTCAGCTGCCTTTCTTCCTTTTTGCTAAGTAGTGTCCATGTTTTTTCTCCAACTCCAAATACCAGAAACTTAAGGGTTTTTATCATATATTGAGACAAAATATGCATTTGAGGACACTAATTTTATCAAAATACAGCCCTAAATGAGTCCAATTTGTGGACTCATCAACACCCTCAACTTAAACTTTTGCTTGTCCTCAAGAAAACTCGAGTTCGAATGTTCAAAAAGGGTGTCTCAAAAAATGCTATACAAGAATCAATCATAAATGTACACAACAAGACTTAACTTACTCATGCAAGGATCAAATGTGCACTCAAAGTTTCAAGTTGTGACATACCACTATCAAAGAATCTCATGCTCACAATACCTGCATCAAATGCTAGTTCAAGCTAAACCAAAGTGTTCAAATGCCCTCACAGAAGGATATGAGATTCTTGGTTGAGCTTGAAGTAGCATTTGAAGCAAGTATTGTGAGCATGAGATTCTTTGATAGTGGTATGTCACAACTTGAAACTTTGAGTGCACATTTGATCCTTGCATGAGTAAGTTAAGTCTTGTTGTGTACATTTATGATTGATTCTTGTATAGCATTTTTTGAGACACCCTTTTTGAACATTCGAACTCGAGTTTTCTTGAGGACA
>JAJOOO010009624.1:0-57366 GCA_029582685.1 Solanum piurae | reverse complement strand
TCAGAAGCCCTTTTGGTTAATTTTTTTTTTTATTTGCCATTTTAGTTTTTTTAAAGAAAAAAGTAGCGATTTTTAATTAAAAATATTACAAAATCGCAACGATTTTTAATAAAAGAAAAATAAATTTTTTTTTTACAAAATCGCTGCTGTGGCAGCGATTTTTAATAAAAAATATTGTTATTTTTACAAAATCGCTTCTGTGGCAGCGATTTTTAATAAATTTTTTTTTTTACGAAATCGCTGCTTGGGCAGCGATTTTGCCCTTTTGGTTAAAAAAAAAAGTGATGTGCCCTTTTGGAATTTTTGACAATTTTTTTTGGCCCTTTAGGCTCCGGACTCGAGGAAATTCAATAACTTATGTAGATAAGAAAAAAGTTTATTTTTATCCAATTTACATCAAATTAAATTTTTCAATAAAAGAGTTCGATTGAACTCTCTTGCATCTGAATGCCTCCACCACTTCACAACTAATATTGTCAGCTTGATTCACCAATCACGACCACCATCATCTATTACCTTTTATAATCATCATCGTTAATTATCAGTACTATCAACTGTCACTGTCACAAGCTTTTAGAGGGCAGTTGATCAACAAATAATTTTTACAATCCCAATTATATTAATATTTGGTTGATATACATTTATTTATGATTATGTTAATTTATTGAAATATCTAATTATGATTTCATCTTAGCTAGCGTTAGACCATAAGTTCTCAAATATTCTTGGCAAATTATATTTGGGTGAAGTTTCACCATGTGTTTAGCCCCAATTTTTTCCAAAAATATTTGACTATTTCAAAAAAATATGATTTATACCCATAAGTTCTAAAAATTATTTAAAATACCCATAAATTTATATTATCATTTTATAATGAAATGTTCCGTAAAAAAATAATCTTATATATAATTGACAACAATCAACAATAAGAAAATAACAATATAGGCAAGACAATACATTCTTCACATATTCAATTTTTTCATTGATTCAGTTATAACTATAGCTCATTAAACACAAATTGTTCTTTTTTCTCAATTTTATCACTCAAATTAGAACTCAAACTTTTTTGGAGGCGGTGGTAACAAATATTAGTTGGAATTAATAAATAATGTGTATTTTTAATAAAATTTAAAAAATACCTTTTTTATAAAATATAAAAGTTTGGGGTAATTTTTAATTTTTTTAAAATTTCAAAATATTAGAACTTGACCCAAATACTATTTTTTTCTAGTATTTAGGAACTTGGGATACTTTGCCAAATTATATAACCAAACACCACCTCCCAAGTTTTCCCCAAATTTTTTTCAAGTATTCGTAGGGCCAAACGGGTCTTAATCTATCTAAAACTAAACGAGTCCTTAAGTATTCGTAGGGCCAAACGGGTCTCAATATTTTACCATAATATATAAGAGTAATTATAATTTTTTCTTTTCTTAGACCTAACTCCTAAAGGCTAAAGCCATGAAAACTTATTTACTTTTCTATAATTATCTCTTTAGCTTTAAAGAATAGAGCGCAAGTCAGCAAACTCCGAAAAGCACTGAGGATATGTACATGAAAAGTATGCAACAATTTATCGAGTCATTGACAAATATGCTTCAACTAGACAATAAAAATATATCAACCGGTTGATATTCTGGATCAATTTTTCCATTTTATCTTGTTATTGTTTAATTGTCATCCTTTTTGTAAGGTGTGTTCATCGAAAAAAAATATCATAGAAATTAGAGGTTAACCGATATACGTCCAATAATTGCTAATCCATTACCGAATCAACGGATATCTTAAAGGTTGGCTAACGGATTAATAAATTAAAAAATTGATATGCTATAAGTCAAACCGTTAAGCGAAATTATCCACCCGATCTGTCCGATAAACAACTCTAATACTCCCTCTATTCTTATTTATATGTCGTTTTTACTAAAAATAAATGGTCCTTAATATTTGTTATTTCACAAAATCAATTCATAAACGACATTATTCTTCTTATTTTACCCTTGAGAGTTATTAGTTTTGAAAGTATGAATTTGAGCAATATAGAAAAACTAAATAATTAATGTATAATTTACATAAATCACATAGTGTTAAGAGCTAATTACATTATTTTTCTACTATTTTTCAAATAACAAGAATCACTTAAAATTTATGAAATCCAGATACAGTGCACAGATAGTCAAGGGATGAAACTGTGAGGAAAGGGATGTATTAGAGAGGGGAGGGATGTATCTGAGAGGGATATAGGGATGTATCAGGAGAGGGGAGTGATGTAACCGAGAGGGGATTTTTGATTTTTTTTTAAATAGTAGGGAATTTTAGAGATTAAGGTAAAATAAAATGTGTATTTAGGTCATTTATCCACAATTAATTCATAATTCATTCGTCAATTTAATTAAAATAAATTATTTTATGTTTATTTATTGAAACTTGACTTCAAGAAAATACTAAATAAGGATACAATAATAAATATACATAATTTTTTAAGAGATGTGCGATCTAAAATAATGACATGTAAATAAAAACGAATGGAGTATATCATAAGAAAGGCAGCATTAGTACTCTTTTATTAATCATAAAAGTCTGTGTCTATAATACTCTCTCTCCACTTAAATATCAGATTAATTAATACGTACACTTAGGGGTGTTCACGGTTTAGATAAAAATTGATTCAAATAAAAAAATTGAATTAAAATAATTAAATTAATCAATTTTATTTGGGTTTGGGTTTGGTTTAGTTTGGTTTTAGATTTTAAAAAACCGATAGTATTTGGGTTAGTTATAATTTTGTTCGAAAAAAATCAAAGAAATAATCGAATCAAACCTACAAATTATATACATATATTTTATTATTACACATACATAATATATTATTTTTATAAACATGTATAAAAATCTTATATACGTTTACATCAAAAAAAAATTATATTTACTTATGAAAGCAAAAATGTCCAAAGTGAGAACATTTATCTTATTGATTTCATGTATATGAGTGTCTATGACAATCCTTTGTGGGATTGAAAATGTCATTGTTTCTTCCTTCTAGGCCAAAATAATGAATTTTGAAGCTCTATTCGTAGTAAATTCAATAATCGAAAGTTATGTAATGTGAGTCATTCTAACTATTTTTCGTTTTGAATGGATTGTTGTCACTTTTTTCACGTTTTGAATGAATTGCTTCTTTTATTTTTGTATATGGTTAATAACCGAACCGAAATCGAAAACAACCAAACCGATAAATATATATATTATATTTGGTTTGGTTTGATTTTGATAATTTTAAAACCAATTAAGTTAATTTAATTTTGATTTTGACCAATAACCGATTCAAACCGACCCGTGAACCTACACTTACTGAAAAATTTATAAAAGAAAACATGATATATTTAATTTTTCGATCTAGCTTTGGTACTCTTTTATTAATCATAAAAGTCTTTATCTATAATGCACACTCTTTCTCTCCACTTAATTATCACATTAATTAATACCTACACTCATTGAAATAGTAAAAATTTTTATAAAAGAAACATAATAGTTTTAATTTTGATTCTCTCCTTCATAGATCGAAAAATTAAATATTTAAATTAATCGAAATAAGTAAATGAAAATTAGAACTATCGATTTCCATCGCTAAAAAAATATGAGATTTAGAGTCTCTTTGACATTGTTGCTAAAAACAACTTATTTTTAAAAGCACTTTTCTAAAATGCCTTTTAATATTAAGATTATTTTATAGAGAGAAAATTATTTTAAATATTTATTATAAAGTTTGGAATTACTATTTTACTTTTATTAAATTAATATGTAAATATTTATATAATAATAACATAATAATTAAAATATAATTTAAAATATCAAGCAAAATAAATTTAAAAATCCATTCCACAAATTAAAATCACTACATACGAAAATTCACCACAATAAATAAATATAAGGAATATATTGATAAATATGTATATATGACAAAGATAATTTGGTCTTAAAAAATATTTTTCTGCTTCTGTTTTTTAAATTTTAGCTTCTTCTCAATAACAGAAAAACTATTTTTGCTTCCAAATAAAATCAGTTTTGCCAAACACCTTAATTTTTCTAAAAAAATATTTTTTCTTCAAAATAAATGTTTACCTCCTAGTAGCAATGTCAAACAAACTCTTAAAGAAAAAGAAAAAAGAAAGGGGTGGGGAAGTAAATAAAATAGTCATGTGCCACCTATTAATTATAGAAGAAAAGTGATGGAAGAGGCTAGATATTTTTTTTCCTGAGAAGTATAAAACACTCCTAAATTAGGTGTGAATTATTAGTTATTCTCAAATAGTGTTTTAAAATGTGAAGGCGTGAGGTGAGACATTTTATACAATACAAGGCAAGGCGTAAGCCCCGAGACATGGGGCGTAAGTCCCATGGATCTAGTGGGTGTAGTCTCATTTATATTCAATTTTATAGTTTTATTACTAATAAAATAAGCAAAATGAAATCTTTCAATGATTTATGATTTTATTTGAGATAAGTATTAATAAGCAATAATGAAAAAAAAAGTATTATAATTACTATTTGAGAAATATCATTACACTAATAATAAAAATATGATTTAGAGCAAAAAAAAAAAATTAAAAACCTCCGGGTGTACGTTTTTATTCCCAGGACTTACGTTTTTATGTTTGGAGCTTACGCCTCAAATTTTAGGACTTACGCCTTATGGATCTACGTCTTTAATTTACCCCCCGGAGAGTTTTTTGTACGCCCAATCCTGGGACTCGCCCCAAAAATATTTTTGAAAACATTGTTCCCAAACTATTGATAGCCTTAAAAACACTCATTTATTTAACTAACTGAACTTAAATGCATGGACCATCAATCTTACAACATGAGTGAAATACACCCCTAAATTCTCGCCAAATTTAGGGGTGTTTTCAACACTTCTTTTGATTTTTTATTAAAAGTTACATGACATACAAGAGTGTGAGACAATTTGCTATGTCTTGCGGCAGAACAAGGGTGATGGGGTGTATCTAAGTTCAATATTTAGTCAAGTAGAACGGTGTTTTTAAGGTTGTCAAATTTGCAGGACTAGACTAATAATTTACGTCAAATTTATAGGTGTTTTCAACACTTTTTTTTATTTAGGATGGGGGTGGCGGATTAATTAGTCAAAGTCATGTGTCATATTTTATTAGATATTTTAGCTAAATTATTGTGAGCGGAGATAACACACTTTATTTTGTTTACTAATTAGTCAAGAATAACCAAGTACTCATACATTTTGAAATGAATCAAGGAATCTAATAAAAACAAGTTTGAATTAAAATGTCAAAATAAAATTAAAAACAATTTAAGAATTCGTTTATGTATTTGGACTTTTAATTTCTAGCGTGGCATAGGAGATGGCGAAGTGGAGGATAAGTAAAATCAAATCTCATTGATAAAAGTAACATTTTTACTACTCCGTAATAATATATCTTTCGGTCAGTTTTCAAGTGAATAAATATGTTAATTCTTCTATTACAATTACACCTATGTGGAGGTGTTTATGATTTGGTTGGAGTCGATTTTATTTAAATTATGACCAATCAATTCAGTTGGGTTTTTTAATGCAAGAAATATATTTTTATTGAGTCAAATTTTATTGCCCCCCTCAATTTTTGTGTTTATCGGATTCTTTTAATAATATTTATTAAATAATGATGTGTAGTGATCTCATTTCAAAACATGAGATTAAAAAAGGCTTTGCAAATAATAAAAGAATCAACATATCAAAATAAAAACCTTTGCAAATCAAATAAGCTTTATTTATTTTTTTCATCATCGACCTTTTGGAACGAAATGTTGGAATATCAAGAACACGACCCCCGCCAGAAGATTCAGTCACTAGAAAACAGAAGGTGAAGAATAAAATTGGAATGAAACTTTGATTTAAATGAGACACGTGATCATCATCTGCTCTTCCATCCAGAAGGTTCCATAATATTAATTTGTAAATATTAGTTTTCCTTATTTTGTTTTATGAATAATTGTAATTACATGTTTGTTACAGATTAGCCAATTAGCATAGGACAGCTGTAGAAGTTTGTTAGAAATAGATTCTCATTGTATTATTTAAACGCATTTTGCACAGAGAATACACAGGGAAAATTCCTTCATCCTATTCTTCTTCTCGTCCTTTCTTTCATATCCTCCTAAATACTCTCATTTGAAATGCTTCGGATGTCTTATTTTTGCTTCTACTGCTATGCCAGGTAGATCTAAGTTAGCTCCTAGGGCTGAACCTTGCCTCTTTCTTGGGTATCCTTTTGGCAAGAAAGGATACAAGTTGATGTCTTTGCATTCTCAGAAGCATTTTGTTTCTAGAAATGTTAAGTTCTTTGAAGATATATATCCTTTTGCCACAATTCAACCTACTGTTTCCATTTTTCCTCTTGATACTCTTACTACTTCTGCATCCTATGATTATGTTTTTCCTACCAATCATTCACATCCTATTGATCCTAACCTTTCCAGTGCTCCTAACATCCACGATCCCCCGCCAGAATCTCCTATTCCTACTTCTCCACTTTCAGTTTCTCCTCCAAATCCTATTGTTCTCAGGAAGTCCACTAGGTCTGTCAAGACTCCTGCTTACCTGGAGGATTATGTTTGCAATAGTGTTTATCTCTCTAATGTTTCTGATATTTGTTTTTCTTCTCCTACTCATGTTTCTCCTTTTGCTTTTTCCGCCTTGTCTCAATCCAATCAAGACTACATCACCTCTTTATCCCATGTGACAGAGCCTACTTCTTTTTCCCAAGCTATTTTATACCCAGGTTGGAGAGATGCTATGACTAAAGAACTTGAGGCCTTGATCACTAATAACACTTGGGAAGTGGTTACATTGCCTGCTGGTAAGAAAGCCTTACCTACAAAATGGGTTTACAAAGTTAAATTGAACTCATCAGGTAGTGTTGAACGACTTAAGGCTCGTTTGGTTGTTCGAGGTGACATTCAAAAAGAAGGGGTTGATTTTACTGAGACTTTTAGTCCTGTTGTGAAGATTACTACTATACGTTGTGTACTTGCTATTGCAATTAAGAAGGGCTGGGGTTTATACCAATTAGACGTTAACAACGCTTTTCTTCATGGTGAATTAGATGAGGAAGTTTATATGAAGTTTCCAGCAGGTTTGGAAGTCACTGATCCTACTAAAGTTTGTCGACTGAAGAAGTCTCTGTACGGCTTGAAACAAGCTTCGAGACAATGGTATGCTCGTTTGACAGCAGCACTCAAATTCAAAGGTTTTACTCATTCTTTAAACGATTATTCCCTCTTCTACAAATGCCATGATTCTTCTATTTCATTTTTAACTGTCTACGTGGATGACATTCTCCTTACTGGCAACGACAAAGCAGAATTAGATGCCCTCAAATTGTTTTTGGATTCTGAATTTAAAATCAAAGATTTAGGAGACTTGCATTATTTTTTGGGTATTGAGGTCATCAGGGAGCCTCATGGGCTGATACTCAATCAACGTAAGTTTGTACTAGAGCTTTTGTCGGAATACAATTGTCTGGGCCTCAAACCTGCTCCTTCACCCTTAGATCCCACTCACAAGCTACAGGCTAATATGGGTTCTCCTCTTTCAGATGCCACTGTTTATCGTCGTTTGATTGGACAACTGAATTTTTTAACTCACACTAGACCAGATATTTCCTTTTCTGTCCAACACCTTAGTCAATATATGCAACAACCTCACCAGGCACATCTTTCAGCTGCACACCATGTTCTTCGTTATCTCCTTTCCGATACTGGTTTAGGAATTTTTCTCAATTCTTCCCCATCTTTCACTTTGCTGGCTTTTTGCGACTCCGATTGGGCTACATGCCCCGACTCTCGCCGGTCAGTAAGTGGTTTCTACATCAGTCTTGGGGGTAGTCCTATTTCTTGGAAATCGAAGAAACAAACTTCTATTTCACTTTCCTCTGCAGAAGCTGAGTACAGATCCATGCGACGTGTTGTTGCAGAATTGACTTGGCTTGTCCGACTCCTCTCTGATCTCTCTCTTCCTCTTACTCTACCCATTTCCCTACATTCCGACAGTCAGGCTGCTATTCACATTGCTAAAAATCCAATCTTTCATGAACGGACCAAGCATGTTGATTTGGATTGCCATTTTGTCCGGCAACAGTATCTCACGGGACTCATTTCCCTCTCTTTTCTTCCTTCATCTTCTCAGATTGCCGACCTTTTTACGAAACCTCTACCTGGTTCCTCTCATCGTCTTCTATTGGACAAATTGGGTGTTCTTTCCTCCCCCTCCAATTTGAGGGGGGATGTTGGAATATCAAGAACACGACCCCCGCCAGAAGATTCAGTCACTAGAAAACAGAAGGTGAAGAATAAAATTGGAATGAAACTTTGATTTAAATGAGACACGTGATCATCATCTGCTCTTCCATCCAGAAGGTTCCATAATATTAATTTGTAAATATTAGTTTTCCTTATTTTGTTTTATGAATAATTGTAATTACATGTTTGTTACAGATTAGCCAATTAGCATAGGACAGCTGTAGAAGTTTGTTAGAAATAGATTCTCATTGTATTATTTAAACGCATTTTGCACAGAAAATACACAGGGAAAATTCCTTCATCCTATTCTTCTTCTCGTCCTTTCTTTCACGAAATGACTTCAATATAAGTCTCTAATTACTTGATGTCGCAATTGAACAAATGAGTTTAACAATTTCTTGCCAGTAATAATAGGAACAAAACAAATATATGCCCCTACTAGATGGGTGAGCATATGTAAAATTATAAATTTTAATTAGTACTCTTGGAGTAATCGATTTGATATGAATTTTGTTGGTTAAAATTTATTTTATTTTATTTTAAAATTTTCTTAACCAAAAAAACCATTTAATTAAATTTTATTGGATTCGACTTGTAGAGATTTTTCGTAGATACCCCTTCTTATATTTCGTATTTTTCTACATATATATGTTACTCTATTGTTCAATAGCCACCACGATTAAATTTAAAAGATATAAATTGTTTAATTTTCAAAGATTGCTGACTTTGCCTTGCGCTGCTAAGTTAAGGTCTACCAGGCCTCTAGTAATATTTTTTTGGAATGTCCTTAAATAAATAGCAATTAGTTAGAAAGCGATCCTTTTTCCTCTTAATTATATTGGTCCTATTTCTAATTAAATAAATCTCGACAGAGTTGGCCAGGCCACTGTCAATCATTTCATATGTTTTTTATGCAAATTTATATTTTTAGAAAACTAGAAATGAATACTCCAACTGAATTTGTAATTCATTCATAGAGATCATGAAAATATTATGAGTTTATAACAACACATATCAAGAGGCAATCAACATTTCTTTTCAATCTTATCTAAATTACAATTTATATATGGCTATTTACATAATTAGTTGCTTTCATATATTTCTACTTTTTAGTTAAATTAAAGTTTCCAAAATTCATAAATAGGCCATGAGCATTGAGCTGTTGGACTTTAGACCTCTGCACTACAAAACTAGGAAGGAGAAATTCATTTTTACACCCTAGCTTATCAAGAAAATGAAAAGGGAGAGCCTCGACACATGAACTTACAAAAAAAAAAAGTTCTAAAACAAATAATTTAGAGCTATATAAAATATTAAGAAGAGTTAGCCAGGTCAAAATGAAGTTAATTTTTTTCACTGGAAAGGTTAGACTTGCCAACTACAAAATTACTAAGTTATTTTCATATATCATTCATGTAAATAGCATGCCCGGTTTGTATTTATCTGGCTGCGCAATTATTAGTCAATTATTAAGGATGAAAACAAAGGTGATTATGGATTAAGTCGTAGTAACTAGTTATCCATATGTCATTTGCATAGATCTTCCACCAAAAATCATCAACATTAATTTAAATATGGATTATGTCGTAGTAACTAGTTCTCCATCACATATATCTAGTTGTATCAATTTGCCACTTGGAATATTTGGCCTAAGTGACATGGGCGTTTGATCATGTTTTATTGTAAAATTTAATTTTAAAAGAATTTTTTTATTTTTAAAGTGAAAAATTATCTAATAGGAAATAGTGTCTCTCCATCCTACAAATAATTACAAGAATTTGTCCAAAACTATTACTAATAGCAACATGATAAAACAAAAATGTCGATTTCCAAATTTAAACGACAACTGACTCAAGAAATGGTTATGATTATCTTCTTTTAATTTTTATTATCTATTGTGAGCTTAAAGAAAATATGAAATGGACGTATTCTTCTCACATTGACTAGGGAAGTTTGAAAAAAAAGGAAAATTGTTTTGTTTTTTCATTTTGCAAATGCAATTCCAAGTCTTCTAATTAGTATTATAATTATATTATGTTCCTTTCTCCGTCGTCAATCGTCATTAACATTATTAGTAATACGAAAATTCAACCTATGCGTGTACTGTTTAACAAAATATTTACTTAAATTAATCATCATTGCCATCTCGATTACGGCGTGTATCTTTTTTAAATATATATTGAACATTAAACTGTATTTGACATGGTCCATACTTCAGCCATAATTTTATTCTTCCTTTCCGCTTAGTCATTATGAATTCTTTGGCCATAACGTCCCACATAACCTGTTTATTTTTGAGTTAAACATATCATCTTAGTAAAATAAATAAATTAGTAACTCATTTAATTAATTATCTGAACTTTCACTTTATTGGTGATAATTCGTTCCTTATTCTTTATATATATTTTCTATCCGCCCAATCTTTTTAGAAACCCTTTTTATATTCCTATTTCATGCCAATCTGTCCCAACGAACAAATTATAAATACTCCCACCAGTATAGTCTCTTCATTCATTAAAGCTTTAAACTGTTTTCTCCCAACTTGTTTATTTTCTTCTTATCAGTCCTTTTTTCTTGCATATCTGCCAATAATACTCAACATTCGACGGTTCAAATTTTGAAAATGAGCACAAATAAGGGTAACAAAGAGAGCAGAATCAAGAGGTGCATAAAAGCACCAATTAGAGTTTTAATTAAAGCAAGAGACTGTTACGTCCATAGCTTGATGGATTGTTCTGGAAAAATTGGGTATGGTAGTGTTATGGGTGTTCCACAAATCTCTGCTTTGCCGAGAAGTTTCAGTGTCAATTCATCTGTATCAAGTAGTAGGGACGAAGATTTCAGGGAGCTGGTGCGAATTGCTTCCAGAAAAAGTCTGGTAAACAAAATGGAAACAGAGTTTCTGAGGCAAAAATCAATTGCTAAAAATGTTGATTTGGTGCCTCGGAGTCGATCTGTTGCAATTGGAAGAATCGATGAAGATAAGCCGTGTGATTTTGATGACGATGTGAAAGTGAATACAGATTTGTTTCTGAGAAGTAGAAGCTGTGCTGTTTCTTCTAGAAAAACAGGGTTGTTCTGAAACAGAGGAAGAGAATTTGGAAGAAGGAAACAAGGCTTGCTGTTGTTAATTATCTGCTAGACTGTTTCTTTGGATTGTTTTTGTTATGGTTTCTCTTTCGCTGTTGTTGCATATACATCTTCACTTTGCACTCAATTCTATCGGTTTGATTTCTTCTATACTTACTCAACTAATAGTTTTTTTAGTTTTCTTTAATTAAAAAAAGTGAATTTATAAATAAAAGCTATTAGTTGAGTAACTATCAGATAAATTAACTCGGATAATGTAATGAATCTTCTTTGTCACGCTCTCCTGTTTTCTTATCAAAAAGTTCTTAATGACAAGGGCAGTTTGGTGCACTAAAGTGCTACATAGAGTTTGTCGGGTGCTCGAGCACCCATTAATCTCGTCTCGAAATATATATATATATATCTAAGTAGAAATTAAGAGGTATTTGTATAAAATTAACATAGAGCACCCGATGAGCAAATGATATGACTGGTCCACTGACTCTTGGATGGGTGCTTAAGGCACTTTTACTATTGTTGAGTTAGTTGTGGTCGATATGCGGCGGTATCCGCAAGGCAAACAACAACTTTACTAATTACTAGTTACTCTAAGACTCCCTTTAAAATGCCAGTTCTTAAATTTTTTAAAAAGAATATCTGCGTAAAACTATGGTTCTCTATTTGAGTCATTAAAAAAAAAAAAGTATGTCATTACCAACCGAGCCTATATAATGTTGATTTAATTTTTCTCAATATTTGATTAAACAAACAAAGTTTAATTTCGTTGGGTACTGCTATCTTTTCCTTTTAATTCGTACTCCATTGCCATTTACTTAAGAAGGAAATATTTGCGAGGTGTTAAGCAATGTTATGATACAAAGAATTGTAGTAAAGAAATTTGAACTATATTAATCCCCTCAAAAATGTTTGTTGGACTATATTTCCTCATTTATTACTGTAGTTAAATTAAATAAGATAATCAAGGGAAATCTTAAGTGATGTTGACAAAAACCTAGCCGGCAATGAAGTTTTTCATAGATATTACTCTATTTGTCCCTAATTACTTGTCCATTTTGACAAATCAAGAAAGGATAATTTTTTTTACCTATTATACCCTCAATTAAATGACTAATTATTTTGAAAAGTGTAGAACTTTTCATCCAGTTCATAATTAATAGGGGTAAAATGGTAAACTCATTATATCATTAATTATTTTCTTAATAAGTGTGTCAATTCAAAAGTGGACAAGTAATTAGGGACAGAGGGAGTAGGATTTAAGGATAGTTAATGTGGATATTAAAAAATGTTAAATTAGTTAAACCACTTGGTACAAGAGGAGGTAAGCATAATAAATTATGACAGGCGAAAAGTGGTTCGAGTTTAATTGTGTGCAAATAACCTCTCTTAAATTACAGTAATGATTTTAGTTGTCCACTTCAATCGTCAGGGGTAAACCAACCAACCGATTTTTTATTTTTTTAAAATAAATTCTACAAGGTATTGTCACTACTAGAAATAGAAACAGTGGTTTTCTCGACCGTAAATTAATAGAAAATTTGTATCATAAAATATAACTATTCTATTTATTTGTCATTGAACTAGATCATTGAAAAAAAATACTGTGGAAAAAAAAATAGCTGAAATACTAAAAAGCTTTCTAATTTTTCGTATGAAAATACTATTATTTTCTTCTTATTAATTCATCAATTAAAAAATTTATGAAAATAACCATCAAATATTTTTCAATGAGAAATTTGGAAAATAGTGATTTTTCTAGTAGTAGTGGTACTTGTCAGTTGTCCCACGTATGGCAAGTTGATGTCTTGGCTTAAAAACTCTTGCCTACCTCTTGTTAGGTGACTTAATTCTATTTTTAAATATTAATCGAATTAATTTATAATCTTTGAGAAAATAATAGATTGACGAGCCGTTGCGCCAAGAGAAATGAGAATTAATTCACCTTCTTTTAGAATGTTTTTTCATTTATTATGATTTTTATAATCTTCTAGAAATTTTTAGAAAGTGCTTTACACTTACTTTCCAACTCCATTTTTATAGATTTCAAATGAAGTGTTACTATCTTCTCTCTTTAGCAAAAAAAAAAGAAGAAGTTATAATTAAATATAACTTTATCTTCGACTTTAATTTTATAAATTTTAAATAAAACAAAAAATATTTGAATTCTATTGTCATGAAAAGCCTACTAAAACAAGTTTGTTGTTGTAACACCAACTAGAAAGCGCTAGAATTAGAAAGAGTGATTTTTTGAAAATAATGAAAATCTGGAAATTTGACAAAGTTAAGTTAAGAATGAGTTTTGGGTACACTTCAAACGACCATAACTCCTATCTCACGATGATTTAGGTGTTCCACAAGATACCGTAGAAAATATCTTTGAATTATTTTTCCAACACCGTTGGGTTTGCTCAGTTTCGAGTTCGTATGAGTGAGATATGCCCATTTGAAGTTGGGTTGTCTAGATAAGGAAAGTCAAAACCGGATTTTTGAAGGGCATTATGGTCTTTTCACCACCCAATTAATTAATGATAATTAAGTTAGGATCTAAACTGGTTGGATTCAGTTTACGCTTTTGAAAAACAAGTTAGGGTTTTGAGAGAAAAGAAAAGAAGAGGAGAAAAGCAAGGAATCACCAAGTTCTTGAAGAATTGCTTATGGATTTCGTCAAGGGGTAATCCCTACGAGGTATGTGAGATCACATATCGTTGGGTTAGTTCACCCGCACGTCAATCATGATTTATTTCAGCGAATTTAGATTCTTAAAGGTTTAGAAATTGAGTTCATGATGGATTGAAGTTCTATTGGGTTCTTGATTTTTGGAGTTGTTGAGAAGTTCTTGATTTTGATTCATGAAATTAGGTGTCGTTTTGAGTAGATTCATGCATATTTTGATTATGTAGTCGAATCTAAGTGTTTGGGGAAATACCCAATTGAGTTTAGAGGGTTTAGAGTTGAAAAACGAGCAAGAAAAATCGTCAAACACCTGAGCAGAGGGGTGGGGCGCCACGCCACTCAGAGCACCCCACAAAGTTCTCTGAAGTTTTGACCCTGGGGCACCGCGCCATTCAGCGCACCCCAACTTCAGTTCTGAAGTTTTGGGTCTGGCGTCCCGCGCCACTCAGAGCCCCAAGGACGCCATGTCTTCTACTTCTTCCCACTTCTTTCCGTACTAGTTCCCTTGAAACGTACCTATCTTTCTAGTTGAATTCTACACTCTAAGGTACGTCTAAACAATATGAAACCATCCATAACATGAGATCATGAATCTTGAATCCATAATTCAATTCAAGAAGAGTTAAGAGTCAAGTCAAGAGAAGTTCTTAGAGTCTTCCAAAAGTCTTTTACAAACGTTTCAACTTTGTTTTAAGACTTGAGTTTTGAGTTGAGTAAAGAGTAAAGATTAAAGTTCATTTCTTCAAAGAGTATATGGGGACTATGTATTCCCCAAGAGTTTAAAATGTTTTCACATTTAAATAAGAAAGGAAATTGAGATTTCCAAAAAGCCTTTGAGCTAGTTTTCATAAAAGAGTAACTGCTTTCACAATTAAGCAAGAGAGGAAACTTTGTTTTCCAAGATAGTCTTTGAGCTACGTTTTGAGCAATTATCTCAAACCACAGAAAGAAATATGTTTTTAAACATAAGAGCTAGTAATATATTTTGCGAATAGTATTGAGCACCGATATGGGGGCAGATAACTCCCAGCCCCTATAAACTATGTTGACATCATGGGTAGAAAAGGGTCATACTTTTTTAGATGATTCCTTAGTATTTTTTAGCATAGACTAGTGGATCCACTTAGTAGTAAGGTTTTATACCCTCGACAAGGTATATGACTACCCTGACAGCGTGAGGCAAAACGTTATATCATCACAATAGCTCTTACGTGATGGTTGTCGGTTAGAGAAACTCACACAACAATATTTTGTATTTTTATATACATTTCAGAGTTTATATTGTATCTTTACATACATACAGAGTCACTATTGTATTTCTAAATACACAGAGTTGTTATCCATGTTTTAAAAAGCTTTTCTTTATATTGCACTTGTTTATTATTGCTTTATATTGAAATGAGTTCAGTTCAGTTCAGTTCAGTTGAGGCCAGGTTTGTTCTTCAGTTCCTTTCAAGCTTATGTCTTGTTTTAGAATTCCCCTCGCATACTCGTACATTCAATGTACTGATGTCATTTTAATGATGCAGATACAGGTAATCAGGATCGACATCCAGCGCATCGTTTTTAGTTGAGCTCCAGAGTTGTTGGTGAGCCTCCTTGCTTCCAGAGGATCCCTTTTATTGCTTTCAGTATTTAGTACATTAGGATGTCATGGGTCTTGTCCCGACATCCATCTCAATTATTAGAGGCTTCATAGATAGTCAGTCAGGTAGTTCATTTGTCACTACTTTATTATTGAATTATGTTTTGAGACTTGAGTAGCCATCTTGGCTAGTTTGAATATTTCTTTAAAGACATTCTAAGTTTATTTCATAAGTTCATTATTTGAGACTATTTCTTGTGTTTAAGTCTTCCGCTGAATAAGTAAGTCAGGCCAAGGATTCACTCGGGATCCATCAATGATTTTCACGTGTCAATCCCGCCCAAGATATAGGCTCGAGGCATGACAATTGTGATCGTCTAATAATGATAGAAAACAATAATCAAGAAAGACAGTAATATGAATTTTGTGCAATGGTGAAACCACTCTACTCTTAATAAGAGTAGTGCATGATCCTAATTTTGTTGGACCTTCGATGCGGACATGAGACTTCGAGTGAGGAAAAAAAATATTTAAGAATGAAGGCTTTGATGATATTCTTATTTAATTTTGTTAATGCTCAGCCGCAATATTCTGTGGGCACAACCATTATTTTAAAATAAAAAGTATTGTGGTTCAACAAGAGGCACTTTGCATCTGCATACAATCATGACACATTTAATTGCTTTATTAACTGCAGCATTAGCTAATTAATTCAGCAAATCATAATGACTTGCACTTTGGTTTATACACCCCCTCCCCCCCAATTCCTGAAAAGGAAATCATACAAACAATTGGAACGGGATGTACATCAATAAATAAGTTTAGAAAGAAATAAAAGGCATAAAGTCACTACTAAATTGTCCTGATTTTAAAAAAGATACTTTAATTTTATAGACGTTCTATTACCCCATAAAAGTATTAGGATCATCTTCAATTCCACTCTATTTTACTCTCCATTCTCTCTATTTGGAGTAAAATAGAGAATGGGCTCTTCAACAACCCTTTTATGCACTCTTTATTCTTCATATACAAGAGTTGAATAGTAGTTTTCTATTTCACTTTTTCATTATTTTATTATTATTTTATAATCAGCATATTATTTTTCATATAAGACCATGAATTAAATCTCTAATATTCGTAATTCTTCTTAAATGTAATATAATATTTTAATTCTGAATTAATAATATTTCAAAATACTTTTATGGGGTAATAGGACGTCCGCAAAGTTAAAGTGTTTTTTTGAAAATTCGGGACAACTTCAGTAGTGATTTTATGTCTTTTCTCAAAAAAAATAATAAATTTAATTATTTTAAAAAAATTAGACATATCTATTAAACATGTCATTTATATTATTTTTTAAAATTACTAATTTCACTTATAGTGAACGATGAGGGCATGTTAGTTTTAAAATTTACGTTATTGATTAATGCATAAAAGTTAAAATTATGTGAGTTAATGAGTTGGAAGCCAAGACAAATAGATTCCACTTCACAGGTACCATTCACTTCGCGTGAAGGCTCGCTCAGAACACGTACCAAACTTTTATTAGAAAGGAACAGAAAGAGCAGGCGGCATCTCTCGTCGTCTTCACGGAATTTCTTCATCTGAATGAGAGAAAAAAGAGAGCCGGACTCTCTTTGTTTCGGGATCAGGAGTCCTTTGGTGTCAAAAGTTCAAATTCGTACTTCCAAATGAAAGATAAATAAACGCATACTTCCTAAGTTTTCATGTTACATTTCAACGTGTACATAAAGATATAAGGCGTTCTCCGTGAAATAACTTATAATGCAAAAGTAAGAAAAGATTACTCTTAGCTTTATATCAACTGTCAACATTGTCTAAGTTTATAATCGTTAGCCCCTTAACCTTACTAATCCAACAAGCATTTTAGCAATTTCCTTTTTGGTGAAGTATCTTATGAATTATGATTATACTGTTTGAACATCTTGTTGGACACGGTTGATCAATTTTTATGGGCTGAACGAAGCACTCCTATTCCCTAGTGACTACGAAATGGGCTTCTTCATTTGACGGAAAGGGGTCCATTTGGACTTCTATTCCTTTTTGGAAAAACTACCAATATAGACATACTATCTCATAAATCTAAATAAAGTAGGGACTTCAAAGCTTGACTAAGAAGGCCCTCTCCCCACGAGCAGAACACCAGAGATGCACAGCACGGGCAAAGTCTTTTAGAGCACAAGAACGATTTAGAATCGGTACCGCCACGCAAGCAAGGCTGGAGCTCGGGTATTGATATATTCCATCAAGAGAAAGGAGGCTATTCCATAGCCTCTTAGACTGCCTTGCCTGACCTTGAGCTCTTCGCTTCTCAGTGTTGACAAAACCGCAATCGTATACTGAGGTGACTATCATATATATATATATTTTATCTCTACTTTAAAAATATTACATAGAGTACCACTTTTTAATAAATATACCATATATTTTAAAAAATTAAATCAGATACACAATGCCTAAAAAATAGTAGTTAGTAAATAATTATCTTAAAAGTAGTGGGACATTAATAATTCAAATTAATTTTATCTCTCTTCAATTCAGCCGCTTCCCTCCCCACTCTCAAAATTTTTGTATCCTATTCACACTATCCCATCCTCACCCCTTCTTCCCCACTCTCACACGTATCCCTCATTACCCCTTCTTCCTTAGCAGTTCAATACACCTTTTGCATGTACAAGATTCATAATCATCTCTACATAATCAACATTAATTGAAGTGGCAAAGTAAGGTTTCAACCGTATCTGAATCAATGTTTTAAATTTTTTTAGCCGATAGATTTTAGATTTTTACATTGTTTGAGTTTGTTATTTCTCCATTCCATTTTAATGGCTCATAATTCAAAAAAATGGTATGAATCTTGTTAAAGGAATTGTTAATGAACAATAAATTTCCGATAAATAAATTTTTATTTGTTTCTTTTCATAACCATTCTGTAATGGTTGTAGGATCCGACGTACATTTTTTCTAGGGATAAGGGTCTGAAAAATACCTCAACTTTGGTCGAATTTATTGTTGCGATACTAAACTTTCATCAGGACCTATTACCTCCCTAGACTATTTAATAGTGTATTTTTTACCTCCTGAACTATTTAATAGTTATTTTAAAGGTATATATGTGTCCACGTGGACACATTACTAATTATAAATTTGCATTATTTTTTATGTCCACGTGGGCAAATATATATGTTTAAAATACGGTATTAAATAGTCTAGGGAGGTAATAGGTCCTCATGAAAGTTTAGTATCGCAACAACAAATTCGATCAAAGTTGGGGTATCTTTTAGACCCTTATCCCTTTTTTCTACTTCAATTTTTTATATATTGTTATATTTATCAAAGATTCATGGTTTGGGACATGTAAATTTTTTGGTTTATCAGTGTATATTGTGATTTGTTAAACATTTTCTGATTTGGGGATTTACATATCATGATGAATATTTGTCAGGTATATTGGGGATTTGTTAAAAAATTTACAATTTAGGTTTTATATTTTTAAATTTGTTGTTTCTCAAACACTTTAATGGTTGAACATTCCCAAAATTGAATGATTCTCGTTAAATGTACTACACATTAATAATATTGTACTAAATCAAATACTCCCTCCGTCCCATTTTATGTGATGTAGTTTGACTCGGCACATAGTTTAAGAAAGAAATGAAGACTTTTAAAAATTGTAGCCCAAAATGAAGGATAAAAATTTGTGTGACTGTAAATCATTTCATTAAGGGTAAAATAGACATTTTATAGTTAAATTGTTACTTAATATAGAAATTTGTCATTCTTTTTGGGACTTACTAAAAAGGAAAGTAAGTCACATAAATTAGGACAGAGGGAGTAACTTTTTTTTGTTCATTTCACTCATGAATTTCTCATTGCAGGGACTGACTCTTCATATGCCAACATTCAAGTCGAGAATAGATCTAAGTATAGGAACGACCCAATCAAGATGAAAGAATTACGCTAAACTTTAATTAACAGAAAAAATACACCTAGTGCAACAATGTTGGATACACATCAGGTGTACATGTATTTAGTTAAGAGTTCATGTATCTGAGTTAAGATTATATGTATCTATGAGAAAAAAATTCAAATCCTTAAAGAAAGGGAGAATTTTGAATTTTTAACTTTTTTTGGATTAATGATAAGATAAATACTCCACCGTCGTGATTTGTTCATAAATTAGTGTGTTTCAATTACATTTTATATTTAAACACACATAATTATATGTGTGTTTACTATGTATCTGAGATACATGATTTTAATATAATGTATGAAATTGATACTTGATACATTGAATTAAAATTAAATACATATAAAAGATGCATGAAATTAAAATTAGATCATATAAATAGATACATGAAATTCACACTAGACACATATAACAAATACACAAAATTAATATTAGAAACTTCTATGATACATATGAATGTACTTGTATGATACTCATGTATCTAAGTGTTTTGTTTGTTGGATACATCATATATTGATAATAGATAAATCAAATTAATGAATTTTATTATTTTAAGAGTAATAAAATGAAATTAATCAAATTGCATGACCAACATATACATATTTTTTTGTCTTTTATTAATAATATTAATGATTTTATTATTTATAATAATAATAAAATAAAATTAATTAAACATAGATACACTCCTTGATTTTCGCCTTATATTAAGGAAATCAGTTACAATCAATTAATTTAAACAAATAGAATACGTATCTTGATTTTAAAATTCGACAGATACATGTATCTCACGAATTCAAACTCATGTATCCTAAGTATGAAATATGGTAGAGGAGGTAATATTTAAAACTATCGGAAATCTAAGTAATTCTGACCTAAACTAGTGGGATTTATGTAGTTTGCCCCTCCTTTTTTGTGTTGGTC
The DNA here is from genome assembly GCA_029582685.1 of Solanum piurae. NCBI lineage: Eukaryota > Viridiplantae > Streptophyta > Magnoliopsida > Solanales > Solanaceae > Solanum > Solanum piurae. The sequence continues at coordinate 36,799 of JAJOOO010009624.1, read as the reverse complement.
TTTAATTGTAACAAGTATAATTTTTTTAGAGGAGATTTCAAAAATCGCTAAGACTAAAAATATAATCAGATAAAATAACTATAATTTACTTAATTATAATTCGTAGCTACATGTTGAAAGGGGAGAGAGACGAACGAGATTGAGAGAGGGAGGAGAGAGGCGAGCAACAAGAGAGGGCAGAGAAAGGAGAGAGATAAATTATATTCGTATATCTACGTAATAATTATATATATGTAATTATTATGTAAATATGTCATAACTACAACAAATACAATTTATATCAATGAATATAACTGTATCAATATTATATCAAGTTCTAATATTTGTATAATTTTGTGAAGAGAAAAGAGTCTCTATTGGGATATAGGAATAAGTATTTGAATTGGGAAGTGAAGAACAAATTAAAAGTGCGAAAACCAAATTTAGCAAAGGTATGAAGAGAGAAGAGAAACGGCAAAAGCTCCATGAAGGGCTCCTTAGGATGCTCTATCCTCCTCCACCATCACCTCCTTCCCAAGTAATTAATTTTCTCCATCATTACTCTTTTCTTTTTTCATACTAGTTGACTCTAGTATTACAATTGTAGGAAGAAAACAGTGACGACGAACCATTTGACATTCTCGAACAAGGCGATCAAATTCCAGGTTTTCTTGCTAACATGAGTATAATTTTGATTGGCAAATGTATTTGAAGTAATTGGGTATTATGTGCAGATCAACTGGAAAAGGATAGGGGTTCTTCCTCCTCTGGCGACCAGGAGGAGACTGATCATGGGCCTGAGAAGCTCACAAGGGCACAGAGGAAGAGGATTCGACGGAAGAAGCTTAAGGAAGCCTCCTCACGCCGCCAGAATATAATAGGGCCGTTGTTGCCTACTGAAGAGATTGATCGTGAGGATGTAAATGTGAGTACGCCAGATGAGGAACCACAAGGTGTTCGACAAAATGCCAATGAGACAGGTAGGCTTTGAGGAGTTAAAAAAAAAAAATCTCAATAGCTATAGTTTTCTTGTCTAGCTCCTTATATTTCACTTTGAATATAGTACTAACTTATATCTAGTGGAAGCAGGGCGGAGCCAGAGGGGTGCAACCGTGCAAGGGGTCAATTGAACACCCCCTCCCCTTGGTTGAAAAATTACACAATGTAGATAGATAGGGAAAAAATGATTTTTTTGCATATATATGAAAGTAGTTGAATCTCTTTGACAGAAGAATATTTTTTTTGAATTCCTGACTCTGCCACTAAATGGAAGTGGAAATAAAATTTTACACCTGTTAGTGTACTTTAACCGTCTATGTATAGAACTTTTAGCTAGTGAAGTGCAGCAATAATTGTGGTTGTCCATTGTTCAGATGATGCAGATTCTTGCTTGAAACAAAACAAACAAAAACAAAGAAGAATGGCTAAACGGTTGGTTGGTGGCAGCTCAAAGTCAACTGGGGATGGCAACAAGACTTGAAAGCTCCATTTCTTTGGCCGAGGGAGAAGAAAACTTGACTGACTGCTTAAATAAGGGTCATTGCAAAGCGAAAATTTTGAAATCGGATTTGATACAACTGCTGACAAAATTTTTAAGAGGTTGTGTTATTTTTTCACAACTCTGAGGCATGTTTTTTATTTTTGAACTGTGTGTTCATGTTTAGGATACTTATATATAGTTGCAAATGTTCACTTAATAGTAGTTAATTTAATGATTTGTTATCTTCTAGTACTGTAAATTAACTTATATTCATATTATTTTGATGACATATAGCTTAATGAATGTTGGAGAAACCTTGTTTTAAGAATTTTCAGAGTTTGAAGACAACATGTGTGTGGTCAGATACTCAATGAAGTGGATTGAGAATCACGTGGCCTCAGGTTCAAAATGTTACTGGAGGCAAAAACATTAGAAGGATGGAAAACAGAAAAGAAGCTTGGATTTCAATATTTGTAAGTATGAAAACGTTGTTTGTCGAACTAATAATTTTACTCCATAAAGAAGGATGGGAACTTCTGATCCGCTGATCATGAAAACTTATCATGGATTACATTATGCACTCTTAGTTTGGGCTATTGGGCAAATTTATCTGGGCTGTGAATTGTGATAGAAGAACCTTGTCCAGACACAATTCGCCCCGCCTGTAAATGGGACAGTTTGTTTGGTGGGTGGTAAATGGAAAGCCCACTTGTAAGATTTGTGACGCCGCAAGGAAGAATTGATCTTCACTGTTCCTTATCTGGTTTTACTTTTTAGGATTTCCATGGAGTTAGAATTTTCGGTTTAAAATATGAAAAGGTAGGCATACAAAGAAGTCAAAGGGGCCTCAACATTTGGTTCGGATGAACCCTGGGCCCTTACTAGCTCCGCTTGTGGCTCTAGCTAATCCAAACTCAACCGCATGAGGTTTAAAGGAGAAACACATCCTAATAGGATTTTTTTTCATATGTAGGACTCAAAATCATCGCTGGTTCCTTATCATTCCACCAAAGGAGCGGCTGCCTACTGAAAATATTCATTGCTCTTAAATGCTTCTCAAACTAGTTCACATCTTAATTTCAGTATTGGTAAACTTGTATTTAATAATTATATCGAAATACGAAATTAAACTTTGATGCCCAAACCGGCCAAAATTGTGATTTTCTGATATTTACACTAAATAATAAATGCTTGCATATTTATTTTTTTATCAAAAAATCATATTAAGTGATAATGATAATTATTTTTTGGATAGTTGATAAGCAGTTCCACAAAGTAAGAGGAAGTCAACTCCAGGAATTCAGGATCTTAGCTTAGCGGAAGGTATGGCGTAAACTGCTGAGGCAGATCCCTTTCTTGTTATTTTGTACTATAAGAGGTGGGGTGTGCACCCATTTAAGAGTATTTTTCTTCTTATCCCCAAAAATCAATGCTCTATTACTTATCATTAGTCAATAATATTAACATATTACAATTCTTGTTCCTACTATCGCTAGCCGCCACAAGAAAAGTTGCACCTTATTAAGGTAATATATGAACTATTGCTCTTGTGGAAAGTGGAAACTACCACTTTTTCAAATTATCAAGAAAAATTGTCAACAGTAAAGAGCAAAATTATAGGTAAAAATAGTGATAATAATAACAACACCAAACAGTGACCACTTCTGTTACAAGGATTATTATAGTAGTAATAAAGAAAAAACACAAAACAGAGGGGGAAAAAATACAATTGCTTGGTCTGTTCAAAGGATTATATCTAGAAAAGGAATAAGTATGAATATTGTAATTTGTACAAATGTGTCCATCATTCAATAGATTAATAATTGAAATGAGAGTCTCCTAAATATGATATCATAATAAGTGGTCTAGCTCAACACTAAAAATCATTTTCACAGCCTATCACATAAAACGACCCAACAATTATAGCGGTATTAAAGTAGCGTGAAAAAAATAGTTTTCGCCTGTATGATTGAGTTACTCACACAATCTTTTACTTATATGCAGCAACATAGTCGAAAAATATTTCTTAAAAAAAGATTGGCGTGAGAATCAAGTCTCCGTCCTCAATTTGCTCAACCCAAAGTCATAAAATGGAAGAATTTAGAAACTATATTACTAAAATTCCTCTTCCCCGTACAAATTCATGTTGCACATGGAAACAGTCTCAGCAGTCCACAAATCTCAACCCCTAGATAGATTAAAAACTCCTACCTATCCTCTTGGCATTAGATCTTCTTATTCAATCAGTCCCTACCCATTTTGTGAATTTTTATTTTTTTATAAGCAAAGCAAATGAAGGAATTAATTACAGATCTTAACTTCCTTATAAGATGCTAGGCCCAACTTTATTATATTACTAAATATTATTCCTTCTCTTTGATTCTGCAATATTTTTATTTTCAGTAACTTTCCTTACCCAACCCCCAAAATTAAATGACCAGTCAGATTCATCCAGCTCACTAATATATAATACTACCTCCATATTGTTATTTCCTCTACTACTAGTCATACATTAAATTTCAGAAAGCATTTAAAGCACACATTGCATTCCTTGTGACTCTGAGACTTTCTCACTCTCTCACTCACATACCATATTTTCAGTATCTTTCTTTTTCATTTACACGGGCCATGGCCCATAACGTGTTTCGGGCCAAACAGCAATCGTCTTCTCCGAGAGACAAATCTCTGTTCGCGGCGGCCATAGTTGCGGTTTTACTTGTCTGTGCTATTTGGTCATTTACTGATCCTTTGCCTAATTTATCAGGTTTATTATACAGTCAGAGTATTACTTCACCGGATTATTGCCCACCGGGACGAGAAGTGGTTGACCGGAGTTCCGACCCGCCGGAGAAAACATTCTACGATGAACCGGAACTCAGTTACACTATTAACAAACCAATCAAAAATTGGGACGAAAAGAGAGTTCAGTGGCTGAAGCTTCATCCTTCGTTCGCCGCCGGAAGAGTTAACCGTGTGCTCCTCCTCTCAGGATCACAGCCCACTCCATGCAAAAACCCTAGAGGTGATCATTTACTCTTAAGGTTTTTCAAAAACAAAGTTGATTACTGTAGAATCCATGGCTACGATATTTTCTACGGAAACACGTTTTTTCACCCTAAAATGCGTTCTTATTGGGCCAAAATACCGATTGTTCGGGCCGCCATGCTGGCTCATCCTGAATCCGAGTGGATTCTATGGATTGATTCAGATGCAATCTTCACTGACATGGATTTCAAAATTCCATTACACAAATACAATGACTACAACTTCATCGTCCATGGCTGGCCTGATTTGATTTTTAAGAAGAAAAGCTGGGTCGCTATAAATGCTGGGATTTTTCTTATCCGAAACTGTCAATGGTCTATGGATTTCTTAGACGTTTGGGCTAATATGGGCCCGAAAAGCCCAGAATACAAGCAATGGGGCAAAATCTTACGAACAACTTTCAAGGACAAAACGTTCCCGGAGTCCGATGACCAGTCAGCACTGAGCTATTTAATACTGAAAGGAGAACGAAAATGGCGGAGCAAAATTCACGCAATTACTGATTACTCCCTACACGGGTACTGGCTAGGAATAGTAAACAGATTTGACAAAATCACAGAGAATTACACGAAGATAGAGAGAGATGTACCGAAGTTACGGAGGAGACACGCGGAGGCGGTGAGCGACAGCTACGCGGCGGCCAGGGAGCCGTTGTTGGCGGAGGGCGCTGACGGAAAGGGCGGATGGAGGCGGCCGTTTATCACGCACTTCACGGGGTGTCAGCCATGTAGTGGGGACCACGCGGCGGAGTATGTGGGTGATTCATGTTGGGTGGGAATGGAACGAGCGTTGAACTTTGCGGATAATCAGGTGCTACGTAACTTCGGATTCATGCATGATGATATCAAAAGTAATTCCCCTGTCTCTCCGTTAAATTTCGATTTTCCAGCTGAAGACAGTGAAGAATTCGTGTGAAAGAAAAAAAAAACGAATAACCTCATGTTTTTACTGTAGGATTAAAATGAGGTTACTTAGACACAAGTCCTGTGAATTTTGGATGTTTATTTAATTCAGTATCAATGTATTTGATAGTTATTGTAATAGTAAACAAAGTTTTATAATCCCATACACAAAAACAATGGGATAAGTTGTCAGTCACTATGGAGTTTTTTTACCGTCCATTTTCTTATTTCATGGTTTTGATGTAATGATAAGGTCTGTGTACATTCTACTCTCCAGACCTCATTTGTAGAATTTCAGTTGTTATGTTGTTTTTGATGATGTAAAATAAAAGTGTCTTAATCCGTCTTTATAAGGCAACCAATAATTCAAAAGGCAAAAGTCCTCTCATATTTTAAGAGTTTATGGACAAGTGTGGACAGTGCTTTCTGGGTCATCGTTCAACCTATGATTTTCCAGTTCCAAACGAAAGATACATTTGACAAAAAATATAAAAAGAGTGGCTTGATTGACTGAGAATCGAGGAAGATAGGGTCATTATATTTTATATAAATAGAAAAGAATTAGAAGATTAGCAGCTCCCCTTAATTAGTGGCGTGTTTCATTTTACAGATTTGTCAAAATTGTCACGCTAAAGTTGTGTGACATAACCTAGACCAAACTTCCACCAATCTTTAAAAGGAATTATTTTTTTCTAATTTGTTTGCTTGTATTTTGCTGTTTAACCCTAAATGCTTATCCCCTTTTTGAGTCCAACTTCACTCGTGCCTTTTCTGCCAATGTTTTTTAGTCATGTTGCTCTCTAGATAACAACTGACCGAACCTAAAGGACCACAAATGTTTTGTCTGATTCAATCTTCAAAAACGAAATTGATAATAGAGTTTTCAAGACATTAATCTTTTTGAAGTGAGGCTGACTTTATAAGTAATCTGATTGTATAATGGGATATTATAACATAAAAAGTTGGAAAAAATAAAGATACTTGTGCTTGAAGATTTGAGTTCAATTTTCTGTTTCTTATGAGTGGAAACTGGAAAAAGAAAAGGGAAACCTGTGGTGTCCGCCAGAAATTTATTGACTGAGAGATCCACATTTACCCTTCCTTGGGGAATGAAATTACGAGACTCAAAGTGGGTTGGGACTCCCAAAATGGGCTGCAAAAGTAAATAGGAGAATACCGACATACTTTTGAAGTATGAAGCAATAAAACTCTCTTGTTGAGCAGGTGAAGTACTTCACTGATATGGAACACAAACGCATAAAACAAGACAATTCATTCATATTATTTTGAAAGCGATGCATTTGAAAGAACCTAGACACATGTTTATAAAATGGGTAATGCTAAATGGCCAAAAAAATTGGCCAGAATTTGAATTTGGTCAGAAATTTAAAAAGTTTATAATATTATTTTTATTTTAAAATAAACTATTTTTTTTTCATTTTTTAATTAAAAAATATTAAAGTTAAAAGAATAAAAATATTTTAAAAGATAAAATAACATTCTGACCAAAAGAATTTTTTCTTATAAAATAATGTTATTTGGACTTCATGAGTTTGATAAAAACAAACTTAAATAAAATAGAAGAAATGTCCACTCCATAATTTGTGCAAATCAATCGGCTTGTTTGTTGTGTCTCTCTCTACATGACTTGTTCTTTTGTCACAAGAGTGGGTTCAAATCTTTGACCAAGCCCAACTTTTAAAATTTGCATCAATCATCATATTTTCATTTGGATTCTCTCATATTCTATTGCACATGAAGAGGACATAGTTGGGCCTTGTTCTGGCAAACGTTTATCCAAGTCCGACTTAGAGAATTGGGCAACCCACTTTCACATCCCCAATGTGGCAGTTGGCTTGAAAATGGAGTGATTGGTAATCCAGGGATCATTAATACTAGAATTAGTAATATAGTTATTAGTAATTCAGAGATTATTTATATATGACAAATTAATATATAATGTATAGTTTAAGCAGTTACTTATTTTTTTAAAAACTACCTTACTATTGTGAGAGCTAGTTATATCATTTTAGAAGTTAATCCATCTATTGTTAATACCACTCATTTTACCGCAAATAAAATTTCATCATAACTTATATATGTATTATTATGAAAAAAAAAAAAAATTACCAACCAAAAATCATATAACTTAATGTTGATTTAAATTACCTCAAAACAAGGTAATACAATTTTATGATGAATTTTATGTGGAGATATACCTCCTCCAACCCAAACCAAATGGCCCTTTAGTGGTTGGGCAGGCCCATTGTGCTACAAATGGGGTATATTGCATTATAAACCACAAGATAGGAATGTCGATTATTGCTTTTGTGCATAATAATAGTTATGGAACTTTTTAATATCTAGATTTGCTTAAGGTACTGTTACCTTAATCATTTGCAAAAATATTTTTTTTGGTATTATTCTCTCAGCTTGATATCTCTTTTTCTTCTTATGCATGGCCAAATCGTGTACTAGCAATAGTTACATATTGTTATTATTATTTACGTTTGCTTCATCACATATATCCCAAATGTTTGATTAGAGCCTGATTATTTCAAGCACATCGCTAGTAAGAAAATTGTGAGATTAGAGCAGTTATAAGCCTTTATGTTTCAATAAAATAATGAGTCTGATTTTCCCTCTGATAATTTTGTCTATTCTATTTCATAACGTTTATGGTCCCCTCCCCCACTCTCCATTTCTTTAATTGGGTATTAGTCAAAATATGGCTTTAAAGAAGACCCATCTCTTATAATCGTAACCAATAATTATCAATTAACAAATTTAATCATCCTAATCTAGTATTACACAATAAAATTGGTCATCGTGATTAAGCAGCTGGCGTTACGTTTCTGAGCAGAATACCACATGCCACCTTGTGGATATGTTGCTTTCAACCCTTATATTATTGCTCATTAATTATTTTTCTCACACGTGCCATAGTGTACGGGGATTTAATGGGATTTGAATTCTCGTCGTCACTAGAGTGAAGGTGCGGACAACTCATCAACTGTGCTACACCCAACCGACTATTGTGTTTAGATTCAGTTTTGGAAAAAAAAAAAGATTCTGGTTACATTGATTTTAGATTCTGAGAAGGTGGAATGATAAATCACTTTTTGATGATGAGTGTTATTCAACCGTTGAATCATATCTCAATATGAGGTTCTAAAGTACGTTAATTTAACTTGTGTCTAATCAAATAGGAAAAATTGCTTAATGAAATGGAGTAAGTAGATATAAATTATACACGCATCTTGTTTTTTTATAGAGGGAATTCTTGATTGAAAACACTTGTTGATTTGTCGTTTACAGAGATTTATATAATTATAATATGGAATAGTGAGTGGGGTTGTAATAAATTTGAGCCTCTTTTGTTTCTTTGATTCTGAACACTATTATGATTAATGAATCAACAGACAATGCAAGTATTCTATCCAACGAACAACACATAACCATGCCGGATCTCACTAAAAGATTCGTTTTCCAGACACAAGGATTTCTCTCTCTTCATTATTATAAAGGAAAAAAACGTTTTTCGTATCGTCCCTCTTGCTTTTATTTTTTTAATTGGAAAAGAACATAAGACCAATACGTCATTAAATCAGAAAATTAAGCTATGAAGAAAATATCACAATGTGTCCATTTCATCAGGACTCGCTGAGGGCGTACCAAATCAAATCGAAAATTGAATCAAATCATAAATAGAGTTAAATCGGAAAAAAAAAATTAACTAATGATTTGGTTTGACTTTGTTTGGTATTGAGAAAAAACTCCCGATTATATTTAGGTTGATTTGATTTTAACTAAAAAAAACTAACTCGACATTATATATGTAATTTTAAAATGTTATTTTATACATAAAAATATTTACTTTGATATAATTTTTAAATATTTTTTATACTTTTTCATTGTTTTTATATTTTAATATAGTATTTCAAGTTTAAAACTCAATTCTGAATGGTGGTCCACAAATATTGGTAATTATAATAAAACTTAAATCAAAATCAAATTAATACTAATGCAAAAAGAAAATCAATTCATCACTAAGAATGACAATAATATTGAATATTTGCTCTTTAGTTTTACATTCGTTTAGACAATTAAAATACATAATCTAATTTTAATTTCCTTTAATATTTAATCATTTAATTAATACTTATTAAATTTAATTTAGCATGATTTAATACTTTTAAATTATGATCATTTTCATTATGATTTGTTAATTTGCAATATTTGTTTTACGCGATTTCATTATTATATTTTTTGTTGGATATTTTAGTGTCATTAATCATATTATATTTGGTGTTATTTTTTTAAGATACACCTTAAATAATTATATTTTGATAGGACCAAAGAAATATTTGAAGTACAGTAAATTATATGTTTGTATGAATACGTTATCGAAAAAAACAAAAAAAACCCAAAAATTTGAAAAATCCAAAAAAATCTGAAAAAACACGAGTTTTATTGGTTTGGTTTGATTTTACAAATTTAAAAATCCGACACAAATAATTTGATTTGATATTTAAAAAATTCGAACTAACCCGGCCATGTACGCCCCAAGTCTCGTCTCTACCACGAAAAGGATTGTTGTGAAGCTGAGCATTTCCTCAAATGTGAGATACACCGCCCAAATTCAAATTAATCATATTCCAATGCTGCTACCAAACAGGGAGACGAAAAAAAGGAGTCACTCTGATCGTAAACTCTTCAATCACAATTTCATGAACAGATCCATGTTGCAAAACACAGTACCTCTAATTCTAAATGGAACGACATGTGACCATGTCCTTTATCAATACAAGTTGCTTTCAACCCTTGCATTTTTGTCCTTCATGTGCAAATACTTCTCTTATATAAAATAAAAAATAATCTTGTGTCCTAACAATCTGAAAAAAAAATTAAACTAATACACTGTTTTAAAAGTAAAAATTTCTTAAAGTGGTGACTATATATAAGTTAAACTCCATATTACAGCTAGCTCAATATTACAACATTGCATTTTGCACCATAAAAATACGAAGTAAAACGAAAACAAACTACTACAAAATAAGTACATATATGTGTATACATAGGAACTTAAAGAAAGAAGTATTAGGCAGGAAAGTTAAAAGGAACAGGAAAAACAGAGGAAGAATCAAGCAGATCTTTATGCATATACCCATACTTCCTCAACACCTGATTATCAGCAAAATTCAATGCCTTCTGCATAGCATCAAAACAAGTTTCACCAGAATACATCTGATTATGATCTCCACTACATGGCTGACACCCTGTGAAATGTGTGATGAACGGCCTTCTCCAACTGTATCTACCATACCCAGCTTCCTTAAGGTGTTCTTCCCATACACTAGCATAACTCTCACTCACCCTCTCTGCGTGTCTTCTTCTTAACCTCCCTTCACTTTTCTCTATTGCTAAATACCTGTCGGTGATGTTATCATACGTTCCCACGATTTCAACCCAATACCCCTCGAAATAATATCCGCCTTCTACGTATATTTTATTACCCCATTTTTTCTTTTCCTTCAACAGTAGATATGCTAGACCTGATTGGTCATCGGATTCCTGGAATATCTTGTCTTTGAAAGTTGTACGTAAGATTTCACCCCATTTATCGTATTCCGGTGACTGTGGCCCCATTTTGGCCCAAGCTTCCATTAAGTCCATGGACCATTGACAGTTCCGGATCAAGAAAACGCCTGCATTTATACTTGTCCAGCTTTGTTGCTCGTATAATAACTTTTCCCAACCATGAACTACGAAATTATGGTCTTTGTAACGATCCAATGGAAGTTTGAAGTCCATGTCGGTGAAGGCAGCATCTGAATCAACCCACCAGATCCACTCAGTTTCAGGATGAGCTATCATGGCAGCTTTAATCGCCGGCATTTTTGCCCAAAATGACCACATCTTAGGCTGAAGTAAAATGTTATTGTAAAAAATATCGTACCCGTGGATTCTGCAGTAGTCTACTTTGTTCTTGAAGAACCTCAGCAGCAAATGGTCGCCTATTGGGTTCTTACACGGCGTCGACTGTGAACCGGAAACCATCAGAATCCGTTCCTCTGCTCCGGGGATGAATGAGGGGTGCAAATTCAGCCATTGCCTTCGTTTCTCGTCCCAGTTCTTAATCGGCTTCTCCATAGTGTAACTCAAATTCGGGTCGTCATAGAAAGTCGGGTCGGGCGGGTCATACCGTAAATTGAAGCCTAATGAAACCGGGTCTACCGGAGTTTCCAAGGCGGAGTTCTGGTCGGCGGAAGTGGTTAAAAAACTAGGATCGGCATTTGGACTAGTGCTCATAAAGGACCAAAAGGCCCAGACCACTAGCAAAGCCACAATACTTGCACCAGCAAAGAGAAATCCATCAGAGAAAATAGAAGAAATTTTACTTCTACAATTTTGCTTAGCCATTGATGTGTAAGATGTATGAGTTTGGGGCAACTGAGGCGTTACCATTTTATGAGGGAGTGCATACGTTACCCAGGCAAGCTGGCTTTTCGTCTAGTAGCAATAAGAAAGTTGTCACCATCTACTGGACATTGTGTCCAGCTTTGGTTCTGTGTGTTTATGATAGTTAGAAGAGCAATTTTGGCAGTAACTAAGAAAGCATACAAATTCCGTTTTAATGTAGATAGGAAAATGTGAATTTGGTGACGATAGAAAAGTAGATATGAACATGAGTGTCGGTCAAGTGTAGTGACTAGAAACAATGGCTGAAGCAAGTGTTTATCACCTCACTAAACTTGCTGTTTTGTGGTGCCACTGACTGGCCTCAGTCGGTTTGGTGCGGCTTTTAATGGGGTTTTCTTGCTTTCTATTATTCTCGTCCACTATTGTTTGTCAGGATAAGATTATGTACAATTTTTAAGAAAAAAATAATATAAAGTGAATCATTATTAAAATGGTTTATACTTTTTGAAAAAACAAATTTTTTTCACATTAAAATAGTCTTGTAACTTTAAAATAATTATTTTTTGAAACTAATAATTATGTAATTATTAAGGGCAGAATTGAAAAAAAATAACTAATTATTTAAATTGATAATTAATTTTAAATAACTATTTCTAATATAGCTGACAAATAATAGTGAACTGAGGGAATAGTAAAACACGCTGAGTTTGGGGCCCAAATATTGGTTTTATGTGGTGTTTCTGTTGTTTGAGGTGTGCTAAAAAGAGGTGAAGTGATAAAAGAGGTGACACGTGGAAAATGTACCGACACTTTAGGCTTTTTTTCATTTTTGATTAATAATGTGTACCATTAAATTGCATTAATATGGAACGGAGATGATGTTCGATACCTCTGGGGGTAATGGAAAGTTTCCCGTTAATTCCGAGTAATTGTCGGCTTTATCGCAAATCAGGTCTACTTATTACTTTTGATTACAACTTTAATCACTTTTTTCCAACCGTAATGATGTTAATAGCCACATCGACAAACCACATTAGGGAAGAACATCTTTTCCACCCTAGATTGAGTATGGTGTTTTTAACCATTTCATTTTACCGTCTCATTAGAATAGATTTCACTTGAGCTGAGTGTTAAAAGTAAAGATAATATCTCAGTACATTTTATTATTTTCAAACTCTACTTGATATATTATGTTGTTTGACATTACTGTTAAAAATTATTTATTTCTAAAAGTATTTTTTTAAATGATTTTTTAGAAAAGTGCATTTGAAAAAATAATAATTTATGTTTGGCTAATTCATTTGGAAAGTGTTTTTTGATAAGCAAATTGTGTTTGACTAATCTTTTTAAAAAAATGCTTTTGAGAGTAAAGTTACAAAAAATGATGAGTATCAATATTTTTAAAAAAAAATGCTTTTGAGAGTAAAGTTACCAAACACTTGATTTTTTTAAAAAAATACTCGTAGCATTTTTGACCTCCCAATAACAATACCAAATAGGGTTCTAAAATTGGTTTGAATTTGTTTTTACTTCCACCTAGTGATTTTGATATTAAATTGGCTTTTATTGATTAATCTAAATAGACTATAATCCTCTAATTGAATCTCATATAGGAACGTGACAGAAGCATATCGATCCTCTTTTATTAGTTCAACCCCTAAAACCCTAACCTTTAACTTCTTCAACCGTGAAATTCACATCCTTTCACCTACAATACCACCAACCACCTCTTATCTCTCACTCTATCAAAATGTTTAATTGTAAAACAAAAATCGATATTATTTTATTTTATTTTTTTAGCTTCTTTTACGAGCCTCATCTGTACTAATGTGTTTCAAGTCCAAATAAACTAAGAGAGTTTAATGGATTGACAAAAAAAACTTACTACTTCACGGTGAATTTCAATGATGTTCACATTAACTAGCTTTGATTTTGCAGTATAAACATTGTTATTAGTCGATTACCTTCATGTACATTAAGCAAATTATAAAAGGACTTGCCAAAGAAATAAGTGATTGTGTAACTCAGCGAAAACTATGTACTCCATGTTGCAAATATGTCCAAAGGGTGAGGAGGGTAAATTAAATATATAGATGTTTCTATAAGTGAACTTTTTGATAACTACTATCGTAAATATTAATTTATAAAATATGTATCGATAAGCTAGTTGATTGACATTTATATATTTAAAATAACTTTCCTAGCTACCTATAATTGGGAAAGTGGAAAAGTATGTCGCATATTCATTAAGATATAATCGTGTTTTAATATGAGTATAAAAAATTGAGTGAAAAAGAGAAAAAAATTGTATCAGCTATGAGCATAAAATAAGTACTACTCCATTAATACTCTGTAGATCTTTGTTTCGATAGGAGAGGAAACTCAAGGCCTACCTATTTATTTCCGCCTTCCCTTTAATTTTCCATGTGACTTCTTATGTTGTGTCAGAAATTTCCCCCACATCTTTTTCTTCTTCTTCATTTCATTTTTTCAAAATTTGTTCATCCAAATTAAAGTACTAATTTCGAGTATTCTGTTACTTGTATATCCAGAGAATTGAACGACCAGTTTTGTAATTTCGAAGGCATATATATTTGAGGCTAAGCCTTTCCTTTTTTTCTTTATTGTTTTAACGTAACAATGGTAAAATAAATACCTTACCTTTTGTTGCTTCATATCTTAAACAAAATGATGTATGTAAATGTAGCTGATTGTTTGCTTAAATAAGGTCTTAGGCACATAGTTTAGTTTGACGCAAAAGGCATAGTTGAGGAGATGTGATCTTTTGTAACTTTTTAAATATATTTTTTATCATTATTTTAATAAAAAAATATATTTATATATATATAAGAGATTCAATTGGATATGAATTTCTTTTCCTTTAGAAAAAAAATTAGTTTGTTATATGTTGGACTGATTATTTGAAAGAAATTTTGAATAGGAGTTTAAGGTTTGTAAAGTGATTTTTGACGAATTATATAAGTGAATATTCTCCGCCCACAATTTCTCTCTTTTTGAAAAAAAGATAAATTAAATGCATACGCAAACTTTTGATTAATGTTAGCTAGAGTTGGTTCATCACGTGGTAGTGCGTGCGTGAGGTGTTAGTGTATTGTGTCTCTGCTGATTGTTTTTGTTTGGCTAAAAACAAAAGAACAGGATGTTTTCTTTGGCAAAAATTATCTCTAATGATTGAATAGACAAAATATTCTCCAAAATCTTTTACATGTAAAAATGAAAATTTCTTGTAACAAGATACATAAAACTAAAAATAAGCTTATAAAAGATTACAACATAAAATATCTCCCTTCCCTTCCCTTTCCTTTGTGATCTTCGTTAAGGTATCTCTTGGCAGAAAATTTAATTTGACAATTTAAATATCCAAGAGAACATAGTCATCAAGCTCTCGTAGCTCAGTTGGTTAGAGCACCCGTTTAGTAAGCGGGAGGTCTTGAGTTCGACTCTCAACGAGAGCAAAACAACTTTTTACTGATCAGATTTGCAAACGCAATTCCTTTTAACTCTTTTTTTTTTTTTTTTCTTGTCCAAGTAAATCTAATTTTACTCCTCCAAATGATTCTCTAAGATACTTAAATACAGATTATACCAAACAGAATCAATCTTTCTAAATGGAACATTTATTAACGAAGATGGGCAAACGAAACATCTTCTCTACGTTTACATACAATTGAACTAAGGATTGTCACTGATTTTTCAGTTCTTGAGTGGCTCTTAGCACCCTTGCAGGTCCCGCCACCTCAGATAAACCAATCCAGCGTGGTAATGAGTATAAGCCCCTGCCACCACGAGTACATGAAATAGTTGGTGGCTGTGGCCAGCAATGTCAAATTTCCCAGGCATCCATCTTTCTGGAACTCTCATGGCATATATCAGTGCTCCAATGCCGTAAAATATGCCCATCAAAAGTTCATATCCAGTCGTATGAAGCGCCTCAGGTTGGTGCCAAAACAAAACCAGCTTGTGCAGAATAGGTACCGCACCTGACAGGCCCATTCCGAAAAATAGAGATGCTCGAATAACTCGATATTCTGGAGTCTGGAACACAGGAAGTAGGGAACCCAAGATTGTGCCAATTCCCAGGAAGGTAATAAATCCCAGGTACAGATTGCAAAAGAAGGGGTAACACATGAAGGAATAATAGACCGGAGGGTAAAATGAAGTTGATATCAGGGCAGCAATACCAGCATAGTCAAGCCTCAGCATGATGTATGATAAACGCTCTGAATGGCAAGAAAGTAAATGACATGTGCTGCTTGCTAACAAACAGAACATTGCCCCACCAAGGAAGGCATAGAATGGCCAGCGCGTTATTGGTCTCACCAGCAATGGTGCTAATATATTTGCCACATCTTCCTTTACACTCCGCTGCAAAAATTGAACAATAGTGAAATATCAGTTTACTAAGAGGCAGCCTAAGAGTAGCTAGTTGATATGATATGGCTTAGTAGAAAGAACCACATTTGACATTACTACTTAACTATGTCAATTATAATAATAAAAGAATCACTACATTACTATGTTTTCAATTATGATGAATTCATTTACCTTCCTGTATTGTGAAAAATGAGTGGGGTAGCAACCAGCCCAGCCCCATAAGAAAAAAATAAATAAATTATATAAATTAAATACCACAAACACACCCCCAGAAAGAGTAAAAGTAAACCTCAAACCAAAGACAATCTTATCGATAATTATCAGAGCAAGAAAACTTTAGATTTACATTTTTCAGGGGTGAAGTATTAAAAGCAGTAATATCAATTGGAAGAATTCTTATATTTAAGCATCAGTAGTAACTCCAACTTTCTAACAGCTTCATGTCCTCTTTTTCTTTCTTTTTCTAAGGATACATGACAGGTCCATGTGATACACGCCCCATAATGGACTTGTGAGTTCCTAGCCAAGCAAATTCATCTTGATGGCATTTATTACAGATCGAATAGGTATCAATAAGATGAAATCGAACTAAACAAGCAATACAATGTGTCTGAATAATTATGGTTATCATTCATACATGTGCAGCCTATGAAGACAGTAACCAGTAGTTGAATAAGGCATTCTTACCAGTACGCAAACATCTGTATGGTTGCTGTGGGAAAATCGCTCAGGCAGACAGTTGTTCAGGAGGTCAATAATATGCCAATTAGAGGGGGAACGTAGCAAACCATCTCGAAGTTTGTGCAAATCAGGCATATGCGGCAAAGAAGGAAGACAAGTCAAAAGTTCTGCTTGTAATTTGTGCAAATCAGCCTTCCTCAGCACATCAGGCAGATTCTGTAAGGAATGTAGATCTACAACCTTGGGAACTTTGGTTGCAGTATAAATGGTCAGCGCAAGGAAGAGGAAGAACCCTATCAAATGCCTATAACAAGTAGGAAAATCAAGATCATGTTCAGTAATCTTTTATAGCTTCTTTTTCTCAATCAGTCTGTCAGGATCAGGATAACATAGACAGAACATTTAGCAAAGCAATGAACCAATAACATAAAGGTAGTATATTTGTTCACGTGCTACAACAGCAGTTGCCACTTCAGTAAAGGTTTAGTAAGGAAATTCAAAGAGTAAAACCAAGTGGTCAGCCTAGTACCTAAACACCTTCTAAGGCACAATCATAGAATGCATAGTTTACTCTTTGATTATGACTTACCTAGTATTTCTCATCATTTTCTCAAGGATGCAAGTTTTTTCTTAATTTTGTGGCAATTGCATAGATCAGTTTTCCTGAGCCAGAATGTAAATGACTGAAGTAGCATTCTTATCCTTGGTCAGATCGCGCGGTAGTACTCAGGAAACACATCATGTAATTATCATCAAATTTTTATTAATCATAATAATCGATCCAATAACCCTTTCAAACAAAGAAACAATAAATGGTACATTTTCAGCCTGTAAAGATCCTCATCTTAGGACAGCAGCTAAATGACTGATTGACCTCTTTGTGGCTAATACTGCCCTCAACAATGAAAGTTAAAAGAACTTTGAGTCCAAAATTCAATTAATCCAAGACCTCTATAAGGAAAAAAATTATCGCAGAGCATAGCATCCTTTCTAATCTATAGTACCATAAAATCAAGCCAATTAAACAAAGAATGTAACAGAAAGAAAAGAATCAAGTCGAACTTTACTCTATGAAAAATGAAAGCAGAGTAATAAGAGGATTGTTAAAAGTGAAGAATGGTAACTCTTACGTCCAAACATTTAGGGTCTCATTGTGAATTGTGAAGATGCTGAGCAATGCTTGCTTCAATGGCCATTCGGCCCGGTAATGACCCAGAATGTATTCGTTGTCTTTCAAATACCCAGGCAATGAATGATACTCCACAAGCTGGTACTTCACTTTCTTCCATAATCTCTTTCCTTTCCCTTCCTTGGAAGGAGACAACAATTGATTATCCTCATTACCAGTCAATTTCTCTTTGCCCTTATCCATCTTCACATTCAATTCGTTATCTGTCAACACAAAATCCTGATTAAGGTGAATAAACAAACAGATCCGAGTCCTAACAATAACAAAACGAGAATTTCGTAGAGAAGTTGCTAATACAACATACAATTCAAGAACCCAACAGAGATGATGACGTGTTTCTTGATTGTAGAACCCTAACCCTTAATCTTTGGACGAAATTAGGGGATGGGATTCTTGGCATGAAGAAGAAGAAGAGAAGAAAATCTCTTATGTAACCAAATTTAGGTGGAATTTAATTTCACAAGAAACTTCGACGTGGTCGATGCAACATATACCTTTTAATACAAGACGCAAAAGGCGGACAGTAAATTGAGAAAACGACTCATCATATTTTTTTGTCATCAATAAATTAAAATAAAAGTTCAAATAATTAAATAATTAAACTACTAAAAATTTCATTAAGAAAACCATTAAGACTAAAATGCTTCGCATTTTTCTTTAAAATCAATTTTTATTTTTATTTTACGATCTCACTTATGAAAATACATAAATTAGGTTGGGGCTGATAGATGCGGAGATGCTGAGGTGATTTTGTTTGTTCGTGGTTTTGGCACGATTGCTGCCAATGCCAGATTTGTCAAACATATACTTACAAAATTTATTTGTCTTTTGGTGCTTACAAATTGCATGTTCTATACAGTATTATTATTATTTAACTGTAATTAATTAGTATATTCACATGTTATTATAGTTATAGCATACAAATATGATTTTTATGTTTGCTAAACCTAAAATTTACTCAAATAAATATGATAGATTCAAAGGGTTTATTGTAAAATAATTCAAGAAGCTTTTAAAAATGGTTGATGTAAAACTGTTTAACTTTTGAAATACTATTATTCTGATTCTTATAACTTTTTATTTTTTGACGGATCTGAAATTGTTGCATATACAGTGGATTAGTGGTTATATATGCAAAGTCAAGACCAAAAAAAAAGAAAAGAGAAAGATATTAGTATAAGCAAAGATTGAGAGTTGCAAACCTTATGATGGGCCATGTGTTATTGGAACTTGGCATATTCCAAGCCCAGTTGATTTATTATTCTTTTGGACCTAATTGTCATGAACAACCACGTATCATGTCAATTGTCAGGCACTTTTTGCCACATATTTTGCCATGTAAGAGCCTTACATAAAAGTGAAAATTCTAGAGCCATGAAAAATTATTTTGTTTTTGGGAAAAAATCGAGATCTTTAACAAAATTTGGTACAAAAATCACTTAAAATATCTTAGAAGATTATAGGCACACGGAATTCTAAAGAGCTAACAAATATCTGGTATTTTCCAGAAGTAAAGTAATTATCTTGAGTGTATATGTAAAATCGCGAACAATTTATCAAGTATCGTGCAATTCATTTAGTTGATATGTAAGGTCCAATAGTATCGTATAAAATGAATGGACAAAGTATTTTCGACGTAATTAGTTCATAAATCATATTTCCTTTCCTTTGTACTTAATTACTTGTCCACTTTTGAATTGACAGACCTATTAAAAAAACAATAATTGACATAGTGAATTTACTATTTTACCCCTATTAATTATGAAGTGATGAATTAAAAAGAAGTTTTACTTTTTTCAAAGTAATCAGTTGAAGGTATAATAGGTAAAAAAAATTGCCCTTTCTTAATTATCAAAATGGACAAGTAATTAGGGACAACTAAAAAAAGAAAAGTGGACAAGTAATTAGGGACAAAAGGAGTATTAATCTCAATCTAGTGCGAAATTTGAATTTTGTCATGTCCAAATAACTATACAAAGAAAAATATCAAATAGAGGGAGTAAAAATATCAATTTAGTAATGAAAGGTCTTTTTTTTTTTTTTTTGTCATACCTTTAATTATGTGAATTAGATTTATGTTTTAGTCATGCACTTCAAATTTGTGTGTTAAAATCTACAAAAAGAAACAGAGCACAAAACGGCCTTTTCTCAATTCAGAGTGCAATTGTGAGAGCATGAAGTACCAACGTGTTTGAGTGCCTTGAAGAATCACGAGCTAATATCAATTATGCACATGTAAGTCACATTAAATCTGGTGATTAATTTGGCCAATTCGTTTGACCTGACCACTACACGGAAGTGCTTACATACAGAGAACTAAGAATAGGGACACTAGCTAATTGCAATTTGAGGTTGGTTTGACTAAGCTAATCTTCATCCGTGGACTCCACTGGCTTGTGATAGAGTCAGAATTTTCACTAAAGAGATTTACTCTATATAAAGAAGTAAAGTACCAAAGAAGATAAGACGATTCCATCTATTATATATATTCATAGCAAGTAATTTTAATCTGTAGGGTAGTTTTCCATCTAATGAATTTCGATTGAACCCCTTACTGCCACATAGCTCCAAATCATACTAAAAGAGATGTTTTGACATTATTTTACTTTTGGAAAACAGCACAAGCACTATTAGTTTAATTTAATTAATCTGCACTTAAGATTTTAAAAACAAAGAATTAAAAGATATGGAGTACAAGAAAAGTATATTAATTGTTAATTACTTATTGACAACAGAAAAGTTAGCCATCATGCCAACAAATGACAACAACTTGTGGTTGATAAACGGTGTGTTTTAGCACTTCCACTCAATCGGTCAAAGTAAAAAGTGGAACGACATACATATATACTGAGAAGTCCATTTAAGGTAAGTGGACTTCCAAATATATATACATGAGTCACAATAGACATTACACGATAGAGATTAAAATTCACAAAGGTCATCAAATAAAAACAAAAAAAAAAGAATTTTATTTTTCCTTTAATTTTTCTAAGGATGATGTTAGGTAGGAAAAGATTTTTTTTGTCATCGTTAATACTAATAAGACGCTAGAAGCACTCACCTTTTTATTGATTTGTCTGATTTATATCGAAGATATTTTTAAAATTTTAAGTTTCTTTGTTCATATATTTATTTCATATCATGATATTTTTGAAATTTTAACACCATGTTTTAAAGATGCTTTCCATATATTTTTATGCGTTTGGTCCCATATCAATAAAAACATTACTTTTAGTATGACTTATTGAGCCGCCACGTTAACTCACAAGTCGCACTAGTTAATTTTTATTTTTGGTTTTTTTCCTCTATACTGGAACTTTTTGACTCTTGGGAGTCTGCTCTATCTTCTTCTACTTAATTTTTTTTACTCATATCTTTTGTGGTACCAAATTAAGAGAAGAGTATGGTCACCAACTAACTAACCATCGCATGCACTAACCCCCCTCGTTTTCAGAAATAAAATAAAAAAAAACTATATAGACCCTTTAATTCATCACACTTGTTACACATGTACATTATTAAGCATGGCAAAACATAAATGTTGGTTAACGAACTTGGAGGCAAATAAGAATCCCTTACTGGAGCATCCATTTGAAATGAATCTATCACATGCACCAGTTTAATTTGTCATTGACTAATATATCCACATCATAATATAAAGTCCTAGACGACCTAGCACTCGATAAGGTCATAGGAGTGGGGTTTTTTACCTTTGCGCATTCAAAAAATAGTAATCATAAGTTTTTCCAATAAAAATAATAATCGATAAGGCTTCTAGTTTGTTCAAAATCCAAGCTTAATTAAGATTAACTCTGGGAGCTACATATCGTTTAGGGTATAAGAGAAAATAATACATGTAATATTAGTTGGCTGTTTATAATTTTAAAATTAAATATTGTTACGTCTCGTACTAAAGTTATTTTGTAAAATCTCATATTTAATCAAGCTAGGTTCTATAAATTATTATATCGGAGGGAGTAAAATGTCTTGTTTAACGTCTTTGGCTCTCCACATTTTAGGACTGAAGAATAAGTTTATTTATTTCTCCTCCACCAAATCAAATTAAATTAACGCCTTGCTTGAAGTACAATGTTTGATTCTTCCTAAATACTTTTTCTCTTATACTTAATTAGTAGGTGTTTGACAGTACATCTTTCACTTTAAAATTGTGAAATTAAAATTAAATATGAAATTGTGTTTAATTATATTTTTGCGAAAGAATAAGAACATTCATATTTTTTTTTTAAAAAGTAGTATTTTAACAAAGTAGCAGTTGAACTGTAGAGGTAATGGACGGATATGATGAGGCACACGCACGGCAGTTTTTAATTTTGTTTTTAAAAGAGAATACTATTTTTTATATTTATAAACAATTTAATTTTAATACTTAAAAAAATAAAATTATATAAATATAAATATTTATGAGTTGCTTTTTTTCTTCACTTCATGCTAAATTAAAGTGTGCATGTGAATTAAAAAAATGACGAAATATATCAATAATCTTTTTAAAATTTAACAATAAATTTATTTAGGACGCTCTAATTATGACATATTTTATTTGAGCACTTTGAACCCAAGATAAATTATTCATATTAGACACTTCTTATTCATATTTTTCTAAAATAAATTAGTGTGCATGTTTTTAAGCATCCATATAAGTTAATCACATAAGCTATATATCATTCTTTAGTTTTGATGTTTTATAACTTATTGAGGACAACTAAAAAAGTGATATATTTTAAGTGATTGATGTATTTACGTAATGAGTGTATGAGAACATGCACAATAATTTTTTAAGAAGATTTTGAATCGAAAATGTTTAATAGAAATATTTTCTCACGTGTTTTGATAATTATTTGAGTATCTAAATAAAATTTATCTATGTTACTTTAAAAGCATTAAAATCCTTTAAAATGTTGATTGGACTTTTTGTCTTTTTATTAAAAGAGTTTATAATAGACAAAATTAACAATTACTATTTTCCTCAAATTATTATTTAATTATCTTTATATTATTTAAAATCAAGGTATTCTAAAATATATATCACAAGAGTAAAAACAAGGAGTCCTAAAAACATAGTAATAAGAAAATATATGATAAGAGATATTAAAAAAATTAATAATTAAGAAGTTCTAAAATGCATCACAAAAGATAGAAAAGCAAAATAGAATATTTCCCCATAATAGCATGGCCTAAAATTTGGCATAAAAGAAGTCCATATTTTATTTTTTGATTTCTAATAGCATAATTATATTTTTTAAAGATTTCTGTGATGATCTTCATATAAAATAATATTTATTATTATAATTTATGAACATAAAATATAGTACTAACAAAATATATACACTAAATTAATTTATTGACAAATTTAAAAGAAGAATTGTAGCTTAAAATAATTAGAAGTCTCAAAAAGGAGGGTCCACATGCCACTCTCTGACTTTCAGAGTCTCTCACCTGCAAACCCGAAGTCGTAACTCATAAACTACTCGCGTAGATGTTTTATTTTATTGGTTCATTTTTTTGCAAATTAAACAATAATTCATATTACTTTAATATTAAATAAATATATAAAATAATAATTAAATTTAATATTTTAAAATACAATTAGTAAAGTTAATTCAATAATATGTATCTTTGATTAAATTTTCTTAAAAACATATTAAATCAACGTAGATCAAATAATACATGTAGTATGACAAGAATAGGCCATATAAGCTCAGGTTGTGGGGGTTTGGCAGATGTATACTTTTTTCTTACGTCTCTCTATTTAAAGCTACAATTCCTCATTCATGCTTTCTTCACACGCTCCCTTTAATTTCATTTACCACCAAATTTACTTCATTTTCTGCCACGCTTCCTTACATCATTATTCTCCCCTGTTACTACTACTACTTCTTCTTCTGCCTTCTCTTTAGGTCATATAAACTCCAAAAAAATTACACAACTGAAAACCGTGCGTACGTAGTTTTTCTTCCCATATTGGTGATTGAATTTCTGTGTGGATTCTTCTGCATCGGTGAGTGTGTAGACTGTCAGAGTTCTCTCTGTTTTCATTCCTTTATTATTGCTTGACAAGTCAGTTTTGGAGTAATCAATCATCTTCTTCTATTCATCTTTAACTTCACGCAGAAAATTGAAATTAAATTTTGTGCATTTTGATTTAGTTTGCACTCTGCATTATCAATCGATCGACCGGCCGGTGTTTGAGTTTAAGATGGGGAATTGCCAGGCGGCAGAGGCAGCAACAGTAGTGATTCAACATCCAGGCAATAAAATTGAGAGGATTTATTGGTCTATAAGTGCACATGAAGTCATGAGTTCGAATCCTGGCCACTACGTCGCTCTTGTTATCACTTCTCCAACTGAGAGAACACACAATGGTTCGCCCGTCAGGCAGCTTAAGCTTCTCCGCCCCGGTGATACTTTACTTCTTGGACAAGTTTATCGACTCATCAGCTTCGAAGGTAAAAAAAATAATATCTCAATTTATTTTTCGTTCAATAATTTCTTATCATTAATCTGATCGATCATTTTTTTTTTCCAGATGTACTAAAAGAGTTTGCTGCAAAGAAGTGTGTGAAACTTGGCAAGTTACTCAGGGAAAGTGGAGGCCTTGTTCTAGATTCAAAGAAAATCTCCGTCGATTCTTCAGCAGTGAAAAACAAGCCCAAAATGGTGAATGGAATCCCAGCTAAGGTAATTAATTTTTACAAATCCTTTTAGGACCATTTTTGATTTAGATGTGTTTTAAATTCTCGGGTCTAAGTTAATTCACTTTCACCCTTTTAAATATACCCGACGGCCAACTGTATACAAACTTAAATTACTGTTTGGATTTTTTTCACTTCTTTTGCATTCATTTTAAAGGCTACTACTGCTATAAGATTCTGTTATTCAAATTTTTGAAGTAAAAAATTGGCTTGCAATTAAGGATTCTTTTGTATTTGATCTATGTAGATTTGATGATATCTCGATAACTTATAAAGCATCTTTCCCTTCCGAAAAGATGAGTGCATAAAAAAGAAGAAGAAGCTTATAACTTATAAATACTTTCACCGTTTCGTGAACCTGTTTCAGGGTCTCTACTTTACGGAAACAACATTATTTCCGGTGCCATTATTCCTATTTCTGCAGCTATAGGTTTACATTTTTACCCAATCTGGCTCATATTATTGTCCACCTTACTAAACAAGCTTATAAGTTCCAAAATAAATTATTTTTTACAAGAGTGGATAAAAGATAAATTAGCTAAACTATCCATTTCATGATTTCTTTATGGACGTGAAATGAACAAGTGTACGATACATGGAATGGAGGGAGTAAATAATAAACAGAGACGTCTTTTATACCTCGGATAGTGATATTGGGCCTGCTTTCAAGTGTGTCTATTTTACATATGATGGCAAGTGAGATAATTATTGCACCTATGAGGCCATGATTATCTGAAGATATGATAGGAATAAATGACATATTTGGTTGTTAGTATTATTTGTCTTAACTACATTATTTTACATATCCCTGAAATAATTGTCTTTATATATAAACAAGGTAAATAATTTGTTAGGTAACCATCCTAAAAATGGTTCCTTATTTTATTTTCCGCTAGTCAATTATTTTCTGAATATACTATTACATTGAGGTTGTTATTGGTGCACTTTTTAAGGAATATGTTTTGATCTATCAATTAGGGCGGATGAACCTTAGCCATTTTTTCTGTACAATAATTAAGCTAGCTAGATCGAGTTTATAAATTAAAGAGAGATTTTGAATCTTATGATGTTAAATTTGTCAACGTATAATATTAGTGGGACAACATTAGGGTCGGCAAAGATCAAAAGGATACGGAGAAAGGCTGGCTAGAATTATGTTTCTTTTTCATTTATTTACTTTGCTTGGTTTTGTTAAATGAATAATGGAAACCATGTGCTTTTCCTTGGTTAATTATGGAAAGGTATAGTGGAATCTCTATAAGAAGCCATTAAAATGTGTAATGAGAGTCTCTCTCTTGATCATTATAGCATATGTTTTTAATTCCACTTCCCAATTATGCGGGCTTTATCTCTGTCGATCATAAAGGGAATCACATGGGTATTTCCTATTCATTTTGGGAGTTGAAACAGAAATTAAAGAATTAAACAAGAGATTACCAGAATATCAAGTGGTTGTTAAGAGTATATAATAATTGTTAATGCTGATTCATTGTTAGTACAGTATAAGATTTTTTAAAATAGCGAAGAGACACTGAATCTGATTTTTCTCCATCTCCAAGCGTTTTTTTTAGTTCCAGAGTCCTAATCAGAAACTGTCGTTAGTCGCGTGAACGAAAGGATTGATAATGAAAATTAATATTTTCAAATCCTTTGACTTTGCAAGGTTAAGGAATATTGCGATGAAATTTGTGTGATTAGATCATTTGTTTGATAAAGTAAAAGTAGTAATGGTGCGTCTGACAAAGTCGTGACGAGAGAGATTCTGTTCAAAGTATGATGACTAATCCAAATAGAAAGGCTTTTTATCCAATTGCTTTTTACTATTGGTGTTTCTGCAGCTCAATATTCATGCATCTTTTGTGCACTTTTTTGTTCAGATGGAACATGAAACTTATCAACATGGAAGCAGTAGCAGTAGCAGCAGTGGGCAAAGAAGTGTGGGAAAACATCATGGTGGTGGGGGGCAATGGAAACCAGCCTTACAGAGTATTGCAGAGATTGGAACTTGAACTATACCCACCATAAAGCACTATACTTCCCTAGCTACCATGGCTAAGCCTTTTCCAAAAGGGATAAGAAAAGATAGCAACTCAATTGTCCCTAGCTACTAGTAATTAGTTTAGAAAAGTACCACTTAATTACTACAATGGAGATGAATGTTTGACGGATTTGCTCTGAAGAATTGCATCTACTTAGTAGCTGCTTATTTTCAAGTTTCACGTAATTAAAATAATTACCTGTTATATACATACTGGTCTTAGCTTAGCAATAATTATCATTTGTTTCCATTCGCAAAAGCTATCAACTAGTTGGGCAACTTCAAGATTAAATTCCTATGTGGTCATTCAAAATTTCAAATTGATTTCATACTGGGTCAAAATTAAATGACCAATTAACTCAATTAGCGACCCATATTTGCTACTGTAAACTTAAAATAATCACATTTTACTTTTATAACCCAGTTTGATCAGTATACAAACATCCTTTTTTCTGGTTTTAGCTAGTTAAGTAGTTAGAGGGAATTATAAGGATTTTGATTTTAAAATACTTAGTTTTAGGGGTTATGACAGGATATTCCATCTCAAAGAGATTTAACTATGTAAGACACGTCTAACTCATCCTTTTTATGAACCACAACAATTTTCCAAGTCCAATATAATATTTAAAATATAGAAACATAAATTGGGTTATTTATATCTTAGCATTTGCGTAACACCAACACATAGTTATAACTTGTCTGCTATTCGTTAATACAGAACGAGATGTGATCGCGAGCTATAAAAGAAAAAAAAGAAATGACTGCTACTCACTCCCATCCTTCACTTTTACTCATCCTTTTGCTCGTCTCTAAAAAATAATAATTAATTAATATGAAGAAAAACATGAAAAAAATGACGTCGAAAGTAGTGACAAGTGGTATCAAACACACTGCACACGTGCTTACAACCAACTTGACTGATTTGTAATTTTGTAAGTATTAACAAAGCAAAGTGCATCTAGCAATAAGCCAAAAATGTTTACGCTAATAACAGATAAGTAGTAGATTTGTAATAATACACAAAAACACATCACTCTTTTTTTCGAGATGCTTATTAATTTTTCTATTTGAACTATCATTAATATTTATTGCAATATATACCTCAACTTATATCTAATAAGTACACAACTCTCTTTTTTAATTTGAAAATGAGATCTAGAAAAGTAATCCCACCATGGTAGAATTTAAATAATTATTATTAGGTTAAAAATCAAGGGAGTAATATTTTCGGATAAAAATTAGAAATGGGTTATTGTAAAAATTTACTGGTGTTCAAATTATTCATCCTCAAGTTCCATCTTATCATTTTCGAAGCCAAGAATTACCTTCTTTGTTTGGGCTGAAAATAAATCAGTATATCCATCGAAAAATAAGTAAGAAGAAAATATAATCAGCCCTTATGGAAGAACAAAATAGAGGAGAAGGCTGATAAATGAAGAAGAAGGGGCAGAGCTTAGGGTTTTAAGGGGTCGTTTGGTAGCTGGTTTGGAGGTGAATTATATTTCGGTAGATTGCCCTCTCTAAACAAGAAAAGAACTTGTGAGTATATTCCTATTTAACACAAAATATGTATTGATTTACACTGGTAAATTTGGAGCTAGTAAGTATTATTTTACTTATGAATTATAATGAATCGTTTGCGACTCAATTTAGTATTCTCAATCTGTATGCTTTATGTAGTCGGCCTAATAGAAGGTAAAGTTACAGGAAATAGTATTTTCCTTTCCTACTTTGACCATGGATTTAGATAGTAAGCTGCTGAAATGATCCGATAATGTGCTGCATTTTCTCTTAGTCCTAAGTTTTGCTCTTAACATTTGATTCTATCACTGATTTTCCAGCTTTTGTATGAGAGTATTGAAGTTCTTTGTCAACTTTCACAAATTAGCCAAACTATGATTTCTTGTTGAGTTTGGATCGAGTATTCTTTTGGCATATATAGTGCATTATTGCGAGGTCAGATAGTTTTATGTCTATCAGTTCCTCTAACTTGATTGTTTGTCTTCAGATAGGTTGATTTCAAGAAAATGGTGTTAGAAGTTATTTGACCTTTTGACAATATTACATATTCTGTTTTGATAGTTCATTCAATATTTTGATCTACTTCTGCAATATAGTTAGCCTCGAACAGCAGTTAAATTTTCCCCAGTTTTAGAACATGTTATTAAAATGTAAAAGCCTTTTGTACTAGCAATGGTACCATTGCCTAGTACACAAAGACTCGTTCAGAAACTACTTCAACATTAATTTCCCTGTAGAAAACTTATTATCTTATTATTGTTTGATTTAGCACATACAGTAGGCAGAGACTAGACAAGAGATTTTTTTTCTTCTGTTTGGGTATATTATGAAATATTAAGAAATGTGGACACTTAGGTGTATTCGCGGGGCTGCTTTCATTTTGCTAAAGTCAATAACAGAGAAAAAAGAATAGGAGAAACCTTATTTCATGTGCATACTTGGGCATAAGTCATCAGCCTTAGGATTTGGAAATATAAGGTTTTGGAACCAAGTACAAATCATTCTTCCTCCCTACTGTTGCACCAAAAGTCTCTGTCATGTCAAGGTCACTTGCTTCGATTCCATCAGGGAGTTTCCAGTCGAAATGAAATAGTAATTTGGCAAGTGGAAGTTCAACATTCGCAATTCCAAATAATGTCCCTGGACATATCCTTCTGCCACCTCCAAATGGTATGTACTCAAGATTAGTCCCAATGAAATCCAAGTCTGAATCTTGGAATCTTTCTGGTTCAAAGCATTCAGCATTTTTCCAGTGCTCTGGATGTCTACCTATTGCCCATGCATTGATGATGACTTTGGTTTTGGCAGGTATGTCATAGCCACCAATTTCATATTTTTCTATAGCTTCTCTTGGTAGTAACAACGGTAATGGTGGATGCATTCGTAGTGTCTCTTTGATAACCAATTTCATATAATCTAACTTTTGAATTTCCGATTCTGTAATTTTACTTTTCCCTTTGAAAACCTGTCTCACCTCAGCTTGTGCTTTTTCCATCACTTGTGGATTCTTAATCATTTCTGAAATAGCCCACTCTAAAACTGTGGATGATGTGTCTGTTCCCCCTATGAACATTTCCTGAATGTGTACAGCCATATGACAAACTTTTAGTTCAAATGAATTGAGGTGATGCTAGTCACTCAGCAGTAATTTAGAATTAGGCAAAATGATAAAAACATTTTCTCTATGCTCTATGATAAGTAGGCAACATATAGATACATCAATATAATAATTTTGACATATCAAGCATTCAATTGTTAAGTAATAGTCCTCATTTATGATTTCCTTCTAGTGAGCAGATATTTTTCTGTGATTGAGTAGAGACAAACATAATATGATGTTCCAAAAAAAGTTTTTTGAAAACTAAAGCACAACTTGTTTTAGAAAAGGGGATTATAAGGTTGAAAGAACATACCAAAATGACAGATTTGAGAGTGTTTCTTGATATGGGGATTTCTAAATCACCACTTTCTTGAACCCTAAGTAAAACATCAACCAAATCTTCCTTATACAACATGTTACTACTCATGTCTCTCTTATTTGCCTTATGCTCTTGTATTATATCCTCAAAGATTTTATCAACCTTTTGTTGTACCTTCTCAAGTGCAGACTTCACTCCACTTAATGAGTGGATAATTTTCAAGGAAGGAAATAAATCTGGTATATCAAAACCTCCTGATAGCTCTGTAATTGTTTTCATAGCTTTAATAAACTCATCTTTGTGTTTGCATTTCTTACCAAAGGCTGCCCTGGCAGTAATGTTATTCGTCATCGAGAATATCATTTCACTATTATCAATAGGAACTTGTGGGTGTATCAATGAAATTGCTTCAATAAGATTCTCAACTTCCTCTTCCCTGATTGACTCAAATGATTGAACGCGCTTTGCACTTAAAAGCTCCAAGACACATACTTTTCTAAGCTGTCTCCAATATGGGAGAGAATGAAAGGGTGGGGCTGTTGTTGCTTAGAATCTGTACAGAAAGAAGTTGTGGCCTATTAGCAAAGATTAAGTCATGAGTTTTCAGTACCTCTTTTGCCACTTGTGGTGATGATACTATAACAGCAGAGACTTCACCAAGTTGTAGGTGCATCATGGGACCATATTTGTTTGACAAATTCTTGAAAGTATGGTGAGGTAATGAGCTAGATAACTGATGCAAATTCCCAATAAGTGGAAGTTTTCTAGGACCTGGAGGGAGTTTATACTGAATCTTGGATTTTTTCCATAGCTTCAGAGCTATGGCTACAAAGAGAAGGAAGGCAATAAGCACTGGAAAATTGGAGTGTTGAATCTCCATTACCATAGTAGAAGATCTGAACTCTAGAGTATCAGCTCACCCTTTTCGCTGTAAAGTTGAACTCTGTTTTCTTTATTTTCTGATTGGACCGTTTATCTCTTAATTTATCACAAAAAAGTAATAAAAAATTGCATGTACACACATCATGTCTTTATCTGCCGTTCACAAGGTGTTGACCAGAACTTGTTAAACATAATTTTTTTTTTGTCCCTTTTAACAAGTAGTATTGCAAATTATTGTAGTTAACAGTTGTATATATTTTTAATTGGTTAAATGGCTTACAGAAACAAGAATTGAGGAATCTTTTGTAATGATTAATGCAAAAGAGGAACCTTTCAAGTTTCAAATGTCATGCTATAGTGCGTATTAAAAAAAATAAAAAACCTCTCCCCGTAAAAAAAAAAAAGGGTCAAAAATATCCTTAAACTATGTGAAATGAACAAAAATGTCATTCATTTGTAGTTTGGTCTAAAAATACATTTATCATCAATACTTTGGTCCAAAAATGTCCGTATTGTTATTTAATGGGTCAAAAATACTCATTTTTCAAATAAATATCTTGTATATTTTCTTTTTAACACATTTTTTTCTAATAATATTTTTTTAAATTAGTAAATGTTTATCTTACTTCAATTCAAAAAATAAAATAAAAAATAAAAATATTTCTTATTTTTTAATAAAAAATAAAAATATTTCTTATTTTTTAATAAAAAAATATTATTATAATTATTGTTTATCGTTATGTAAATATAAATTAATGATGGATATACTATGATCTTATATATATATGACATATATTATCTGTCGAAAGGGTATATGAAGTTAGTCTATTTTAATTGATAGATGAGATTAAGAAGAAGAAAAAATATTTCTTACATTTTTTATTTGTTAAAGTGATTTTAAAAGAATGAAAACAAGAACATGATTTTTTAATTAGGAAGAAGATATGTTTAAAAAGAAAAATAATAGTATGTGTATTTGGAAAATGACATTTTTAACCCATTTAGTAACTATAGGGCTATTTTTGGACCAAAGTATTGACTGTAAGGACATTTTTGAACCAAAATATTGACGACAAAGACATTTTTGAGTCAAACTATAAACAAATACTAACACTTTTATTCATTTTCCATAATTTAAAGACATTTTTTACCTTTCTAATAGTACAGATTTTTGAAAATGAATGTCTCTACATAGATATATGACCAAGATGGGGTCTCTTTATACCAACCAATAGCATAATTTTGGTTTTTTACCTAACTTGATTCTCGGTTAAGGGCCGTTTGGTTATGAATTAAAGCTTTTCGAAAAATAAAGTTCAATTAGTAGAGGTGTCTATCTATAAATAAAAAAATAATTTAAAAGTAAAAAGTGAACTTTAATTTATGTAATTAAATACGAGTATTTTTTAAAGAAATATATCAGGCTCACATCAATTCGTTTAATATGAACTACATAGCCATATTTTTCTCATTTATTTGATGTTTTATAATGCTAGATAGAGTGTGATATTTTAGAAAAATAGGGCTGCACCAGTCAGTCAAACCTAATTAAATTACTGAGGACCCGTATACGTGGCGAGTCATTAGTTACCGGTACAAATTCTTCTAACTCCACCTACCCCGAACGCCACCCCATTCAGCAGGCAGCTGCCATAGCCCGTCGCCGTCAAAAAGCCCACTACAGTATCGGAGTTCGGCGTGCATTTGCTTGCTCAAACCTGAGCAACCATGGCTGCTTTGTGTGGCAATAGTATTTGGACTCTTCAAGCTCGAAATTGTTTTCAGCGGGGAATAACTAGTTCTAATTCGTTAAAGTTTTTACCTTTTCAAGTTAATCGTTGTAAGAGATTGTGGAGTAGGTCATTGAAGTGCAGGGTTTTGGGGGAAACGGACGATGTGGGTTTTGAAGTGAGTAGTGCCATAAAAGACGATCTATTTGTTGGGTTTTTCAGAGAAGCATGGCCTTATTTTCTTGCACATCGAGGAAGCACGTTTGTTGTTTTAATCTCAGCTGAAATTGTTGATAGCCCTCATTTGGATCATCTCCTCATGGCATGTTCCCATTTTATTGTATTCCTTTCTGTTTTCTTGTTACTTAATTTCATTTTAATTGGCAGAGATGTTGTCTGTTGTCTTTAGATAATCTTTTCTGCTAAATTATTGCAGGATATCTCCCTCCTTCATGGTCTAGGAATCAAATTTGTTCTTGTACCAGGAACTCATGTTCAGATTGACCGGCTTCTGACTGAAAGGGGTGAGTGAAATTCTGATATATTCTATTTTTATGATATTTCTTGTTAATGGACAATGGAAATGTTTTTTTCTCTATTTCTGATACTGATAGCAGGTATTTTTTAATATTACTGTTTGAAATAAATATGTTATTCCTCTAACAGTTTTAGCATCATTTAGATACCTTTTATATTGGAATTTATGATTTCTAAACTGAAGGTTCTCTTTTGTTGGGAATTTCAGTTTTCATTCTCATTGTCTCAGATTGATTTTCTTTTTCTAAAGATTCTTAATAAAGTAGTGTTGATTAGGAAAAGTGGGGTTAATAATGTATGCACTTCTGTTTCTCCTTAAGGCGATGATATATGCATCATTTATATTTCAGAATAAATAAAAGTTGTAAAGGAACTCTACAGCTTTAATGTTAAACGGCATCTACTTTTATTTTTGACTACTATATCTTCTTTTCTTTCATTTCCAAATACTGATGTTATTTATCTTCTTACAAGATTATTCTAAGAAGCAAGCGATTTTGTTGCTTCTTTTTAACAGGAAGTGAGGCCAAGTATGTAGGCCGCTACAGAATTACAGACCCTGATTCACTCGAGGCAGCTATGGATACATCTGGAAGAATTCGTCTCATGATAGAGGCGAAGTTGTCACCTGGCCCTTCATTGACTGGTGTCCGCCGACATGGAGATAATAGTCGCTGGCATGATAGTGTTGGTGTTGCCAGTGGTAATTTTCTATCAGCGAAGGTGCAAATTTGTCACCCACTGCCTGTTCATCTGTTCATTTTTACTTTCTTTCCAAAATCTACATAAAGTGCCACCTACTCACTTTACTAGATGTATAATCATTTTGGAGGTTTAAGTTTTATCATATATCTTCCATTGTAATGGTGATTTCATTTCAATTTGCTGGCAGAAAAGAGGAGTTGTCGAAGGAATTGATTATGCTTCAACTGGTGAAGTAAAGAAGGTAGATGTTTCTCGAATTCGCGAGAGGCTTGATGAGGATTCCATAGTGCTATTGAGCAATCTTGGTTATTCCAGCTCTGGAGAAGTATTAAACTGCAAGTATGCTATATGACTTTTGATAGGTATTTTTGTTGTGGATTTGCATAAACTGGTGCTGCATCATGTTTACATAATTTGTTACCTGCAAACAATAAATGCAGTCCAGGCAGCTAGATACTAAAGCTTAGTGATATGCTTCCAGCATCGATTTCAATCAAACTCGTATTTGACATGTCTGTGCTACTCTAACTTATCTAAAATCACTTTGTTACTGTTTAGCTGTTTGACAAGTACTCAAGGGATTTTGTGAAACGCATTCACTTGTAAGTTTCACACCTTAAAGTTTAATATTAAAATCTCTGAAGATCAACGTACATTTAGATACAATTAAAGAAATCTAGAAAATTCACAAGGAAAGTACATTCTTAACCCTCTGCTCTATGTTTTATTCCTTCTATTTAAGTAGGTAGTCTTTTCCCATCTTTGAATACGTATAGCACAAATAAACTTTCATCTATATGAAGGGTGGCATTGATGGTATTCATTTCATTGAAGGTTAACTTATTTGATGACTTCAACATACTACAAAAATACACTTGATAAGAGAAAAATAACTTACTACGGTATGCTTGTCTGAAGCCGCATCTGGTCAGTAGTCAGCTTGATGTCGCTTCAACTCATGCATCATTCACTTCTATCCTGTAGAGAGATCAGATGATTCATTATGCCATTGGGAGATGGTTTTTAGGTTTATATTGAATGTGTAGATGGCAATTGCTAGTTGATCAGGCTAAATAGTTTTCAGTTTAAAATTTAAACTTTGACACGTGCTCTGTTGTTTATTCAACTGTAGCTTCTCTTACCTTTTTTATTTTGCTTTGAGTTGTTAAGACTGATGATATGATCCGTTCAATTGAAGCACATATGAAGTTGCAACAGCTTGTGCCTTGGCTCTAGGAGCAGAAAAACTAATTTGTATCATAGACGGCCCAATTCTTGATGAGTCTAGCCGTCTCATTCGTTTCTTAACTCTTCAAGATGCTGATATGCTGGTCCGCAGACGAGCTGAGCAAAGTGAGACTGCTGCTAATTATGTAAAAGCTGTTAGTCAGGAGGACTTCAATCGTTTAGGTTACCATGGTTCCAATGGATCGCTCCCTTCCCAAAATGGCGATGTTTATAGCCAAAGATACAATCCCACATTTCAGAATGGCATTGGTTTTGACAATGGAAATGGGCTTTGGTCTAGTGAACAAGGTTTTGCAATTGGAGGACAAGAGAAACTAAGCCGATCAAATGGTTACCTCTCAGAATTAGCTGCTGCTGCTTTTGTTTGCCGAGTAAGTTCCTGATAACACTAATCGAATTATTTTTTTACCATGCTTGGTCTTCGTAATGCTAACCTGTTACTGATGAATCTAGAAGATACAAAAGAAGTTTACAGATTATCTTGTAAACTCGCATCTCTTTGTTATTAATTTTTATTTTTATTTTTGGTTTCCCACCCGGTGTCCGGAGCCCACATTGTAGCACCGACTAAATTCGGATCGCGCATTGCAGGGCCCATTTAAGGGTGTCGCTCCCAACAAGATTTTCTCCATACCCAGGGTCGAACCCGAGATCTCTGGTTAAGGCTGATATGTGTGTTTCATGGATAGACAACTCGTTATTTTTACACTAGTGATTGACTTTGTGCAGAATATTTTAAATATCCACTCTCCTAGTGGTCTTCCATCTTAATTGCTTTAAATGTGGAGTTTTTCATTATTAAGAATATTGTCACCTCACTTATTAGCGTGATATCTTTTTCTTATCAAAACTCATTCAAATAATATATTTCTATTTCCATCAGGGAGGTGTTCAAAGAGTGCACCTGCTGGATGGCACTATTGGTGGAGTTTTACTAAAGGAGTTGTTCCAAAGAGATGGAGTTGGGACAATGGTTGCTAGGTATGAACATTCTGAAGAATATTAGTTGTGATTAGGCCTGGCAGGGGGACCGGGTCGGCCCGCCCCGGCCCGAGACCGGTTCGAGAACCGGCTCGCCGGACCCGGTCCCGTACAGTTCCCGGTTTTGGGGGGGGTTCGGGATAGGGGACCGGTCAGGGGCCGGTTCACCCGTTTGGGCCCGGGCGACCCGGCCCGGTCCCGGCCCGCCTGAACCGGCCGGTTTGCGGGATCCCGGTTTTTTTTTAAAATTTTTTTTTCCAACTATCCGTTGGGGCAACGGCTAGTGGACCCCCCCAACGGATTTATTCCCCTTTTTTTCCCTTTCCCAACACCCCCTACCACCCCTACTTTTAATACTTTAATTTAAACCCTCAAGTTATTATAAATACACTTTAACCCACTTTTAATATTATAAATACCCCTCTATCCCTTAT